>PVIU01004225.1:0-122960 GCA_004026605.1 Ondatra zibethicus
AGAGAATTCAACAGGATCTAGGAGAAGGTCACGGACACCTAAGATGAAGGCTCAACCCCTAGAAGACCTGGATGGCTTCCAAGAACTCTTCCAAACTCCAGCTGGTACCAGTGACCCAGTAACTGTTGGGGAAACTACAAAGGCGTCTTTGGGATCTCTACAACCGGAACCAGTCAGAACCCCAGCAAGCACAAAGAGATTGTCCAAGGCAGGTCTTGATAAGGTGGATGTGAGAGAAGAGCTTTCAGCACTTGGGAAACGAACAAAATCGCCAGGCAGAACCTCACACACACTCACAGCACCTGTGCTCGAAGAGAATGATAACATAGCCTTTGTGGGAACTCCAAAGCAGAAACTGGATTTCACAGAGAATTCAACAGGATCTAAGAGAAGGTCACGGACACCTAAGATGAGGGTTCAACCCTTAGAAGACCTGGATGGCTTCCAAGAACTCTTCCAAACTCCAGATGGTGCCAGTAGCCTAGTGACTGTTGGGAAAATTACAACGGTGTCTTTGGAACCTCTACAACCAGAATATACCAGAACCCCAGCAAGCACAAAGAGACTGTCCAAGATAGGTCTTGATAAGGAGGATGTGAGAGAAGAGCTTTCAGCACTTGGGAAACGAACAAAGTCACCAGGCAGAGCCTTCCGCACACCCACATCAGCAGTGCAGCAGGAAAAAGGAATAAAAGAAATTATGGAAACTTCAAGTAAGAAACTGGAGTCTTTAGGAAATTTAACAGGGCCTAAGAAACAGTCTAGAACACCTAAGAAAGAGGTCCAATCTCTAGAAGACCTACCTGATTGCCAGAAGTTCTTCCAAACACCAGACCATAGCAATGGCCCACTGGTTGTTGGCAAAAGCAAAAGAATGTCCTTTAATTCTCCACAACCAGATCCTGTCATAACCCTAAGAAGCATAAAGAGACAGTCCAGAGCAAGTACAGGTAAAATGGAAGTGAAAGAAGAATTTTCAGAATCAGAGAAATGCCAACAAATAGAAAAGGGCATAGACACACTCCAAGTATCAATTGATAGCAATGTCATTAGAGCACCGAAGCAATCTGCAAAGCGGAAACTGGATTCAGCAGCTAGTTTGCCTGACAGCAAGAGGCTACGTGCATCTAAGGCTAAGACACCATGCCTGGAAGACCTGAGTGGTTTCCAACAGCTTTTCCAAACACCGGGCCATGCTAAGGATTCACTGACTATTGGTGAAACTTTAAAAATGCCCACCAAATCTCCACAGTCAGGACCACTTAGAAACCACACCAGCAGAAAGAGTCTGCCCAAGATCAGTCTCAGGAAAATAGATGTGGCAGAAGAACTTTCAGCTCTCCAGAAGCAGTCACCGGGCAAAGCCTCCACAGCACCAGTACAAAAGGATGAAGGAATACAAGCAATTAGGAAGACTTCAAAGGAGAAACTAGAGACTGCAGCAAATTTAATTGAGTTTAGAAGACAGAGAAGAGCGCCTAAGGTAAAAGCTCTACCCCTGGAAGACCTTGATGGCATCCCAGAACTCTTCAAAACACCAGGCCATAGCACTGATCCAGTAATTGGTAACAAAAGAACAAGCATGTCCTTGAGATCTCCACAACCAGGAATTGTTAGAACCTCACAAACATCAAAGAGACTAGCCAAGACAAGTCTTGGGAAAGAGCATATGGGAGAAGAGATCTCCTCACTGAATAAGCTGTGGTGTGCTCCAGGGGAGATTATACACAAACCCAGACTTCAAGAAGATGATGGGAGAGAGAACAAGGATCTGGAGGAATCCAGAATTCTGAAACTGGGCCCATCCGTAAATGTAACTGGCAGCAAGAAGCAGCGAGGGGCACATAAGAAAAGGTCTCAGTCCCCAGAAGACATATTTGATCTTCAGGAACTCTTCCAAACACCAGCTAGTCATAAAGACTCAATGACTGTTCATGAAACTACAAAAATGTCTTTGGAATCTTCAGAACATTTCAGAGCCACAGCAAGTACAAAGAGACTGTCCAAGGCAGGTCTTGATAACACAGATGTGAGAGAAGAGCTTTCAAAACTTGGGAAACGAACAAAATCACCAGGCAGAACCTCACACACACCCATAGCACCTGTGCTTGAAGAGAATGATACCACAGCCTTTATGGAAACTCCAAAACAGAAACTGGATTTCATAGAGAATTCAGCAGGATCTAAGAGAAAGTCACGGACACCTAAGATGAGGGTCCAAACCCTAGAAGACCTGGATGGCTTCCAAGAACTCTTCCAAACTCCAGCTGGTACCAGTGACCCAGTAACTGTTGGGGAAACTACAAAGGTATCTTTGGGATCTCTACAACCAGCCCATACCAGAACCCCAGCAAGCACAAAGAGATTGTCCAAGGCATGTCTTGATAAGGTGGATGTGAGAGAAGAGCTTTCAGCACTTGGGAAACGAACAAAATCGCCAGGCAGAACCTCACACACACCCACAGCACCAGTGCTCGAAGAGAATGTTACCACAGCCTCTGTGGAAACTCCAAAGCAGAAACTGGATTTCACAGAGAATTCAACAGGATCTAAGAGAAGGTCACGGACACCTAAGATGAGGGTTCAACCCTTAGAAGACCTGGATGGCTTCCAAGAACTCTTCCAAACTCCAGCTGGTACCAGTGACCCAGTAACTGTTGGGGAAGCTACAAAGGTGTCTTTGGAATTTCTACAAGCAGAGCCAGTCAGAACCCCAGCAAGCACAAAGACACTGCCCAAGACAGGTTTTGGTAAGGCGGATGTGAGAAAACAATTCTCTCCACTGAATAAAGGAAGGTGTTCAGCACAGGAAGTCATGCATGTACTCAGACTTTCAGAAAATGATGGCACAGGAACCAAATTTTTAAAGGAATCTGCAGCTCAGATATTAAACCCAGCAGTGAGTGTAACTAGCAGCAAGAGGCAGCGAGGGGCATGTAAGAAAAGGTCCCAGTTCCCAGAAGACCTATCTGGTCTCCAGGAGCTCTTCCAAACACCAGGCCATGACAAGGATTCATTGGCAGGTGATCAGCCCACAAAAATGCCCCACAGATCTCTTCCAGTAAACACTTCAGTAAGCTCACAGAGACAGTCCAGAACTAGACGGATGAAAGTTCATGTGAAAAGTGAACTATCAGAAGACAGAATGCTTCCACAAATGTCAGAGGAAATCATGGACATATCTAGAGTACCTGAATGTGAAGACAAGGGCATTAGAACAAGGAAGCAATCTGTAAAGCGGAAATTGGACACAGCAGTCAGTGTGCCCAGCAGCAAGAGGCAACGAGTTGCGCGAGCAGAAAAGGCACGGACCCTAAAGGATCTGCCTGACTTCCAAGAGATCTACCAAACTCCAAGCTTGGCAGTGGAGTCAGTGACTGTTGACAAAACCACAAAGATTCCCAGCAAATCTCCAGAGCCCATGGACACAACTTCAGAGACACAGCTAGGAAGAAGACTCAGGAGAGTGGGTGTGACAAAAGAGCCTCTAGCACAAAGAAAGACTACAAGAGTGTTGCGGGAAACCAGAAACACATACGAAGAGCCTGTGGGTGACAACAAAGATGTCAAAGAGTTTAAGGAATCTTCAACGCAGAAACAAGACCCAGCTGTAATTTTAACCGGCAGGAGGAGCCAACCAAGGACACTTAAGGAGAAGACCCAACCCTTGAAGGAGCTGCCCAGCATCCAAGAGGAAACAGCCACAAGAATATCTTGTGAATTTCCACAACCAGAAGAAAAGGAAACCTCAGCATCCTCAAAGAGGCAGCTCAGAATACACCTGCGCAAAGTAGATGTGAAAGAAGAGCCCACAGCTCAGAGAAAGCCACAAGGCAGGGTAACCAGGAATACACTCAAAGAGCCCATGAGTGATAGTGGAAATGTTGAAGAGCTTAAGGAGTCTACAAAGCGGAAGACTGACCCAGTAGCAAGTGTGCCTGTCAGCAAGAGGCCACGGAGGGTACCTAGGGAAAAGGCACAACCCCTGGAAGTGACTGGACCCATAGAACCAGTCCAAATTCCAGGTCACACTGAGGAATTAGCAAGTGATGAAAGACCCACAAGGGTGCCCTGTGATTCTCTACAACCAGAGCAAGGAGACAACGTCCAGACCTCACCAAGACGTCTTAGAACAAGACGCGGGAAAGAGGTGGACCAAGAACCTTCAGTAGTGAAGAAGACAGTGCCAACATCAAGGCAAACTACGCGATCCCGCAAGGTCCCTGAAATTGATGACAAAGAAACCCAAGCTTCAAAGGAGTCTGGGAAGCAGAAAATAGAAACAGTTTCTAATGTAACTGGCAGCAGTAGGCAGCTAAGGGCACATAAGAATGAGGTCCAACCTCTTGAAGTCCTGGGTGACTCCAAAAAAATATCAGAGCACACTAAGAAACTAAGGCATGACATCAGTACCCTTAAGACCACGATACAGCAAATGCCAGACTCCATAAAACCTCTGAGAACAAGCAGGAGAGTGCTAAGAGCCTCTAAAGAGGACACTGTGGAAATGTCGGTGGATACCAGCGACCCTGCAAAATCACAAAGTAAAAGCAATATTTTTCTGTCCCCCAAGAGGAAGTCTGCAAGAGATGGAGGCGTTCCAAGAACCAGGGGGTTGTGCTCTGTGACTCCAAAGCAGGAAGTGATAGATGAGAAACCTGCAACTAAGAAACAGAGGGCTGCTCCCAGCAAGAGGCACGTGTCACTTGAGCCTGTGAAGATGAAACACCTGAGAATCATGTCAAGCAAAACTGAACCAGTGGAAGAGCAGATTAGCAATGTCATGAAAACAGAAGAGGAATCCCAAGTAGAAAACTCAACCCCTCCAGATCAGGTAATGGGGATGGATATAGTGGGTGCATAGCAGGGCTTATTCACAGATATATTCATGTCCTTTAGGGATTTGTATAAGGAATAGACTAATGCCTTAAGAGTTCTCCTGCCTGGAAAAGAGCTAATTAAAAGTGGCTGAAGTAGTTGTCAGGGACTGAATGAATTGCATGTATCTTCAGTTTGAAGAATTAATCAAAAACCAGGTGGGCAGTATAGTTCTATGTATGTGACAGTATTCTAATAAGAACACAGGGGGCTGGAGAGATGGCTCAGTGGTTAAGAGCACTGGCTGCTCTTCCAGAGGTTCTGAGTTCAATTCCCAGCAACCACATGGTGGCTCACAACCATCTATAATGAGATCTGGTGCCCTCTTCTGGCCGCAGGAACACATGGAAGGAATGTTGTATACATAATAAATAAATAAATCTTAAAAAGAAAAAAAAAGAACACAGGTGCTAAGGTTGGAACATACATCTTTGAGAAGGAATGGTATCCATCAAAGATTACAGGCCCTTGTTCCTTGCTTGTCTTTAAAAGACCAGGAACTCATTTACTGCCTGTATGATGGGCATTCTTCAATAGTATGAACTGAAGTATTTTGATATGATTGTCATCCTGAATTTATAATTTATCAGAGATGATTTTTTTCCATAGGAACAAAGTAGCAGAGGCATTGTCTTAAATATCTTAGATGACTCTTGGTAAATTAGTCAATATGAAATTTGTGGTCCTTTTCTTTAGTTTACTTTTTTATTTTTTCTTAATGGATCTTGAGATTTAACTCGTTTTGTGGTTGTCTTCTCATTCCCTTAGAGAATGCCTCTGCCCTCCAGATACCGAAAGAAAACCAGTGAAAAACATCCAAGACCCAAGGTTGGTGCATCTACAGAGAAGGATGGGATGAAGACAAATGAGAAGACCATGAAGAGCTTCCAGGAGACAGAGCTGCAGAACACAGATGACGGAGCCAAGAAGTCTACATCTAGGGGCAAAGTCAGTGGGAAAAGAACGTGCTTAAGGTCTGGAGGACAGAGTGAGATTCCCCAGCCTCGTGCAGCAGAGGAGAAAACAAATGAGACTGGTACAGAAATCTTGAAGACTCAGAAAGAGAAAGGAGTCTCTGGAGATTTAGATGCCAGGTCTTTGAGATCCAGAAAAACTGGAGCCACTTTGGACAGTGAACCTAACCCAAAAGTAACTCGGGGTGCCAAGAAAGATATAAAAGTTCCAAAAAAGGTAAGCCCCTTTTGTTTTACATTCTGCAAGACTGGGAATCCTCTGATATTTATGCCCAAGTTGCAAAGGCAAATTAGAACACGCCAGCAGCTCCCTGCTATGCTAGTGGGAGAAGCCATCATCCAAACCACCTACTTTCTTGTGTGTTTTGGTAATTCCACTTTGAATAGTGAGTTTATCTTATGGAAGATTTTATTCCAGAAGAGCTGTGCATTCATTTAATGTCACTCTCTGATGCTTGTGATGGTGCTTATCATAATTACAGATGACATCTTCAGCCTCTGTAGGTCAGCAACACTTAACTAAAACAAAGGTCGCCTAGACTTCCAAAGATGTTCTTTAAAACAGCTGAATAGGGGCTGATGAGTTGGCTGATCAGTTAAGAGCACTGACTGCTGTTTCAGAGGAGCCAGATATAATTCTCAGGACTCTTGTGACTCATAACCACCTGTAATTCTATATCCAGGGGATCTGATGTTTTCTGATCTTGAGCACCAAACAAGCACATGGTCCACATATATACATGAAGGCAAACCACTCAGATATAAAATGAATAAGTCTGATAAAATAAATAAAAAGGCAGAATAAACCCAGGATTGGCTGTCTCCTAGGCAAATAGAAGTAGGTGAATTTTATTCAGTAGGAAGTATGTCGTTTTACCACACAGAATCTAAGCTAATGGACTGTAAGTACTCATGTATTGTCAGGGATTTGCGCCATCCCTAGTGTCATGGTTACATTGTATTGTAGAAAAAGTTAAAGATAGGGTGGGCAGTTACCTTTGTGGGAGTGCTATGCAATTGCTCTTTGTTGTCGGGGGTTTCTGTCCTGCCTGGTTCCCACAATCGTTAAGTCCCAAAGAAATCACACAGAGGTCTACATTAGTTATAAACTGATTGGCCCATTATCTTAGGCTTCTTATTAACTCTTATAACTTATATTAGCCCATTATTCTTGTCTATGTTAGCCATGTGGCTTGGTACCTTATTCAGCGAGACAGTCACATCTTCTGTGGCTATGTCACAACTGCAGACTAGGACTTCCTTCTTCCCAGAATTACCTGTTCTCATTGACCCACCTCTACTTCCTGTCTGGTTGTCCCACCTATACTTCCTGCCTGGCTACTGGCCAATCAGCATTTATTTAAAATATAATTGACAGGATATAGACCATTGTCCCACAGCACTTCCCCTCAGCCCTATAGGGTTAACATTGCATCTCATGTTCTTACTCTAAATAGAAACTGTAAGCACAGATTCGTAATTTTGAAAGTAGTGTTTTGTCAGAATGAAACGGAAGGAGTAAAAGCCAGTCTTTCCTCGAATGATCCTGAACACAGCCGCCAAGCCCTGAAGGTGATCAGGCTAGGTCATCATGTCATAGGCACTCAGGCCTCTTCTCACCTGCAAGCACCGAGGGGACTCTACACATGCTAAGTTTTTTCCAGGGCTGCACTCTTTGCTGTCTGCCAGTCATGTGCTTCTGTGTCCACAGATGCAGAAACTGCATATGTGGGGTGTATGTATTTTCCAGGGGCCCATGCTGCCAGAGTGCTAGAGGAGCAAGCCTCTCACCTGATATGTTTGCCTTTCTATCATCATGTGTACAGTTGACCCATGTTAGCAGCTACCTGTTACTGTCTTCATGAATTTAGCAGCATTCACATACCAAGATCTTCTATCCACGTTGAACCTCATACTTCTAGAGTTCCTGTTTTGTCTCTCCTTTTCTTATTGTTCATGATCACCCATAAAACTGCATCTAAAGTATGCCCAGTATCACCCTTGACTTTTCCTAATTTGTGCCGGGTGCATCTTGTATTTATCAGTATGAGGATTTCTGGTCATTTGCTCTGAGAGGCTGTTGGCATTTTTTGCTTTCTGTAGATTTGATCCCCATCAGTAGATCTCCCTACTGCCTTAGAAGATTCACTGTACTCTTTTTTTTTTTTTTTTTTTTTTTTTTTTTTTTTTTTTTTTTTTTTTTTTTTTTTTTTTTTTTGGTTTTTCGAGACAGGGTTTCTCTGTAGCTTTTGGAGCCTATCCTGGAACTAGCTCTTGTAGACCAGCCTGGCCTCAAACTCACAGAGATCCGCCCTCCTCTGCCTCCCGAGTGCTGGGATTAAAGGCGTGCACCACCACCACCCAGTGACTCACTATACTCTTGCAGCCACATAGGAGAACTCAGGACACAGTGACTGTCCTCTGTGGGAAGCTATCTTTACGACTCTTAAGTTTTTATCTAGGCCACTTTCAGATTCAGTTTTTGATGCTTTCTAACTAGTGAACCATGTAATATATGTTAGAAACTTATGAAAGAGCACAAAATCTTAAGTTTAAAAAGCTAAGTAAGAAAATGTTTAGGAGAAAACAGCTTTAAGGTAAGCATTGTAAAACTAGTTTCCAACTTTAATTATTATTTATTTTTTAAAAACACTTTTAGGTTCTTTTTTCAAATGTGTAGTGAGTGTTTTGTCTATATGTATGTGAATCACGTGCCTATTTACAGCAGTCAGAACAGTGCAGCCAATCCCCTGGATGGTTGTGAGCCATCATGTGGGTGCTGGGAATTGAACTTAGGTCCTCTGCAAAAACAAACAAACAAAAAAAAAACAAAAGTGCCTGTAACTACTTAGCTATCTCTCCATCCCTCAAAATTAATTTTTAGATTGGAAGACCTGAATGACACCTAGTAAGAACTGGGGGTTTGTAGAGTTAAACTGGTCACAAAAATTGTTTCTTCACATTATTTAGGAGTTGTGTTTTTCTTCCCATACAGGATGAAGACATTGTATACACCACAAAATTAAGGACAAGACGTCACAAGAATAGTTAAAAGTATGTAGCAAAGACATTTAAGAAGAAAAATAAATTTAGTTTAATGATAAATTCCAGTGTGGTTTTCATCTTCAATGTAAAGATAAACTGTAATATAACATACTGCCTGTGTTTAAGGAAGGAAGCTTTGAGCTTTTGTGGTTATACTCTCTTCAAACTCCAGTGGAGATCATGAAGGGGGTCACCAGGATCTCAGAGCAATAGCAATTTAAAAGTTTGGAGGTGGGCAGGCTGAAGTGTGGCCCTCTGTCCTGTACAATAAAGCTTTGAAGTTGACTGCCTCCTGTAGTCTCTGTGCAACTGCATCATCATATCATCTGCTTGTGTCCTCAGTCAATGGCAAAGGCAGGAGTCCTATGTCCCTCCACTGGCCAGATTCTCAGTATGCATTAGTTGTGTGGTTATAGCTAGTTGAATGGCCTAGTAAAGCACTGGCTATGTAAGAGCTGGGCATGGTGACATAGGTTTATAACCCCATCATTGGGATGTGGGGTTAGGTGAATCCCTGGGGCTTGCTAGCCAGCCATCCTAGCCAAAATGGATCCAGTAAGAGACTATATCTTTCAAAAGAAGAAAGTCATCCCAAATTAACCTCATGCCTCCACGCCTGACTGCTTGTATGGGTGGATGAGTGCATCTGTACATATATACATGCTCACCCCTGTGGCTACCACACAATAAACTAAAATGTTCATCCCAGGGTGACACCAGTGCTCAAGACACATTCAGAGATCACATCCTTCATTTACATTGGTGGGAACATGAGAGAAATACCCGTTTTCTTGGCTAATTTTGTAATTGAGAACAAATACCCACCCATTCCTCAAGTGTTTAGCTACAATCTCTAGCAAGGTCAGTTTCCCAGCAGAAACCATGGTGGGAGATTCCCAAGAAAGGGACATTGTACTTTTTTGCCTCTTGGAACCTGTTTGACTCTTCCTGTTTTGCTGTCATTTGCTCCTGCCCCTCCCATAACCAACTGCTGTTTTCTTTGCCTGGTACACACCCCTGCACTTTATCTGTGTTCCTTGGAATGGTTAGCTTAGCTCCAGCAAAATTTCCAGGCCTCTGCACTTCAACCACTGCCTAAGGTTGGAGCAGATCCTTGGCAGCAGAAGCCAGGCACCTAGCTTTCATCAGCATTCCAAATGAAATTTTCAGCCCCTTGACTAAAACTGATTTAGTTTAATAGTGTGTAATCTGACTTGCTTGCTCATTGCAGTGTGACTTTCACAGTTTGACAGGCAGTTTTCTGGTCTATTGAATGATGTTCTCAGTGCTCCAGCCTAGGGCAGTCAGGAGGATTAATTGAACAGAATAATATTTGTAGGTGCTGTAGCCCCTGGCCAGCGCTTGCAGTCAAGCTAATTAGGATTGTTTTCATAGGACCTATATCGCCAAGCTGTGTCCTGGGGTTTTCCCCTGGAGAAAGTAGGAAGATTTGGAACACTCAAGTCTCAGCACTAGGTTCTGCACAATGTCCCAAAGAAAGAAACTCTGGGCTAGGAATAATAGAATATTCTTTCTCGGTGGTTCTGATCTCTTAATCACAGCTAATTTCTCAGCCTCAGCCAGCCAGCACCAACTGTCCCAGTAAAGGTTTCACTTGGGTGGGTTCCAGCTGACCAGAACCCAGTCTTAGTTCAGAAACATCTAAGCAGCCTGACAGCCTTTGCTTCCCTCTGAAACTTCGCAAGGCCAGCCTCCATGGTCCATACCTTTCAGCGTTATCGTCCAAGTTCCCACAGAACAGCTCACTAAGCTCTGAGCACTCAATGGTTTTTCCAGCCCCAAATTTCAGATGCTTCCACAATCTGCACCTAGTCAACATGGTTAGGTCTGTCACCGCCAGTTTGTTCCAGGTGCCAATTGCTGTATTAGTTACTTTTCCGTTACTGTGTACCTGTACATGTATCTGTGTTCTCATGCACTTGCACACACGCACACACATTTAAATAAGACTAAATTGTCTTTGGTACTGGGGTTCTAATTTGGGGCCCCACACACGCTAAGTAAGTTCTTGACCACAGAACTATACTAGCCCTCATGCATGGCCTTGTCTAAAAGGACTTGGACTTTGGGCAGGGGAACGAAGTTTGGTTTTCAGAGGTTTATTCTTGCATCAGGATGTTCTCAATCTTGCAATTTGCATGTCCCAAGAATTCAGCGACATTCACTGGTGTTATAATCAGAGCAAGATCAAATAGTAAATGTAATCAAAGAAAATATGAGAATTGCGACCATGACACATACACATATAAAGATTGCACATAAATTAAATATGGCTTGGTTACAAACGAATATATATATATATATATCAGTAAATACATGAAAAAACCCAACAACATGGCCATGTCTCCAAATGCTGAAACACAGGTATCAGGTTCATTTTAAAAAGTTTTTAAAACCACATAAAAAATACCTTGGAAAACACAGGTGTGTATTCCTCGTTCATCTAGCACATGGAGAGAGTAAAGCAAGTCACACAGTGACCAAAGAACACACCTGATCAGAACACTCAGCTCTGATTGCTATTTGGCATTTGAACACAACTGCATGCAACAGAGAAATGAGAAGGTTGTTGTCGGAGCCAGGCTGTTCACTGGAATATACCGGACCTTCTTTGACTGAAGAAAGAAGGACATGCCAGGTACACAGAGAAGATGCTGAGGCCCCACTTAGGATGCCCCTTGCATACCGAGGCTCTGTCTTAGGGAAGCTGAATTTGGCTGTGGCATTAGACAAAAGACTGGAGGGATTTTCCCCTTAAAGAAATACAAGTGCTGCCACAAATGTACCCACAAGAGGGTAATTTCTGTTTCTGGAATGAGACAAGCTGTTTAAAAACAAGTGGGCCTCCTATGGGGGAGCCTGGAGCAGCTCTGAGGTGAGGAAAAACACACAAATAGAATATTTTTCTAGATATCCTAAAAAGGTCTACCCTAAAGGCATTTCTTGATACAAGAGATGCCTGGGATTCTGAGTAACTAAGTTGGGGTGCCAAGGGGCATGACTGAACTTTGGCGTGGGACCAATGTGAGGTCGCCTTCATTCCAGTTGGCTTGGGGTGCAGAGTGGACGCTTGCTGCCCTTTGTCCTGCTTCAGTCAAAGAAAGGCATTGGGCTTCAGGTTTAACAAGAAAAAAATGAAACCACTGGCCAGGGAAAGCGTCCCGCTCTTCCATCTTCTGCCTGTGCTCCACTGCTGCATAGAGAAGGGGAGGGACCTGCTCCACACAGAGCCAGTCCTGGGTGCAACTGGTGGCGATGACAGAAGCCACTGTCTGCTTTCACCCTGTATGCTGGGCACCAGCTAGTACTTCTGGATGGAACTGAGAGCTGTCGGATGTAAGAGAAGCTGGTGACTTCTTCACCTGTAGGAGGCAGTGGCCGATCCTGGGGTTGTCCCCATACACACTATAAACAAGCAAGGACAAGCAGTGCAATAGGCAGGCATGATCGGTCCTCCATGGAGATGACAAATAAGGCCTTAATATTTTCATATCTCTTTTAAAAAGTATCCAAACTGCATATGTTCAAAGTCTTCGGTGAGTTAGACCAGATGTCTTTTTTGTTGTTGTTTTTACATTGTGCTCATTTGTTAGATACCTAAATGCCATAGGAAGATCATATTGAAGTCTATGTTTCCACATTCACCCTGCCCCCCCCGCCCCATTCCTTCCCCTAACCTGCTTCTCTTTGGCAGTGTGACCATCACTGCCACTTGGGTTCAGAGGCCTCAGCAGCATTTCCATCCAAAGGTAAGTGAGATTTCAAAATTAGGATTCTCTCTTTCTTAAACACCAAACAGTGGGATGTTTAAAAAACTGTACAAATCTAGATTTTAAGATTTCTTTTCTTACAAATCATCTTAACTTTTTACAAAGAAAATCTGATATACCAAAATGCCTGTCAGGAAGTTTACAGTACACTTGCTTGTGGTCATCCTACTGTTTCTCGTGTGTGTGTGTGTGTGTGTGTGTGTGTGTGTAAAACACTTCATTTTAATGAGGAAGGAAAGGAAGAAGTTTTGCATTGAGCCTGTGGGCTCAGTTAATGTCAGCACAGGCAGCTGGGCCAGAGGAAGGGACACTGGAAATGAGCTTGGCTGGATTCTGAGCCAGACTCAGGCAGATGGACAACAAGTGGTTCTCCAGGAACACAGCTCTGAGGGCTAGTATAGGGATACTGGAGGCCTGTGAGACGAGATGTCCTGGGACCAGCCATCTCTTCTCCTTGAGTCTCCAGTGGCAGAGACACAGCCTTTCATAAATAAATGGCTGTAAAAGTTCCCTGGAAAGCCACCGTCTACCCTTGTGGGTCTGAGACCCAGATTTAGGTTGCAAGATCTGAATTTTATTTTCAATGTATGTTTTTGAGACAGAGTCCAGGCTGGCCTGGACCTGAAGGCAGGCCTCATGCTTCAGCCCCTCAAGTGCTAGAAACACAGGTACGCACTGCCATACCCAGCTCCTTCTCTGATCCTTCAACTGTAAAGATGAGCCACAGGACTGAGACCTAGAACTGTCCCAATGCCCCCATCTATACTGTTTGTCACATCCTGATGCCCTGGAGAGATCTAGGACTTTCCCAAAGCCTGCATCTGTACTGTTTGCCACACCCTGATGCCCTGGATGGATACAACAGTTGGCAGGGAGAGTAAATGTGTCCTGATTCTGAGTCCTCAACGGTTTCCTCCACAAGGGGCTTTATGTTTAGTGTCTTTCACAAACACATTTGACATATTAAGAGCTACATTTACAAATGCATGACATGTGACATCGCATGATGTGAATCTAACAGAATTAAGATATTGACTGATATTAGCAGAAATATATATCTTCCCAGATAGTATTTGACCTTAACAATTATCCCAATTTTTAAAAAGGACATTTAAGACTTAATAATAACCTTACAGCAGATAGCCTTTAGAACATAACAAAATATATACAAAGGAATTAGGAAGGATATTAATGTCCACTAGGAAATAAATTAACATTATTTCTTTTTACAAAATATACTGACCATTAAATTAAAAACTATTTTAAGGCAGGAATCTTCATTTGAAATTAGCATAATCAGAAAATATATCAATAAAATCTTGTACCACTTTGTAGCAGAATTCATATTGCTCCTGAAAAGAGAACAAGAGTGTATTAATAAGCTGCATCACTCATACTTGATGCATTTAATCAAAAGATACATTAGAAGCCTAGATGTCAGTCAGTCTGCTGATGCCCCAAAGTCTGTGGTTCCTTCCCACCCATCAGCTTCTGTTATGTAATGCAGTTCTTAGGGACAAGACATTTTCTAAATCAAGCTGTTTTTCTATGTGGAAAACATCAATTTTCTGTTTCGTTCTAGTGTATTTTCAGAGAGGCCTTAGGAAAACAGTTCTACTTTTCATACTGGCATTGAAAAATATTTCGCGGATATGTGTGCACATCTGTGTGTGCATTTGCGCGTGTGCAGGTACACGTGTGTTTGCTTGCACATGGAGACCAGAGGTTAGCCTCGGGTGTCCTTCCTCAGGTGCTATCTACCTGGGTTTTGAGATAGAATCTTTCACTGGCCTAGACGCTATCAAGTAGGTTAGGCTGACTGCCTGTGAGCCCCAGGAAGCTTTAAATTTATTATGGGTTCTGGGGAATGAAACTCAGGTCCTTATGCTTTTAAGACACATGCTTTATCCTTTTCCCCAAGGCCAGGAAGCAAGTTGTGTGTGTTTGTATGTGTGTGTGTGTGTGTGTGTGTGTGAGAGAGAGAGAGAGAGAGAGAGAGAGAGAGAGAGAGAGAGAGAGAGAGACATGTTTGTTGTTTTGAGACAGAGTTTCATGTTGCTTGGCCTAGCCTGAACTCATACTGTAGCTGAGGATGACCTTAAACTCTTGATCTTCCTGCCTCTACCTCCCAAGTGTTGGGATTATAGGTTTATGCCGCCACAGTTGGATGACAACTATTTCTGAGGTGGAAAGAAAAAACCGCTGCAGTTTTCACATTGAAAAAATAAAGTTCACAGTGCCTAATTTCTAACTGTTAGGAGAATGAATCACATGGTTTTATATTCATATACATCTCATTAGACTTTGCAAGACTAAATGTCTCAGGCTCACGTGGGGCCTTTCTATTATCGCCGTCACAACACCTGTCTTTGCACATGGCCAGGCTGCCTGTCAAGAGCGGTTAGTGTGGGGATGAGCAGATGGGAGAGAAGTCTGGGAAATGCCGACCGAGAGCGGCCTTGAAAACGGCACTTGCCCCTTCAGCGTGAAGCGTTTTGGAATCCAGGGCAGAATTTCTCCCTCTAACCAAGAAGGGTGCACTGGGTAATGGAATGGAATATGTAGAGCAACTGGATGTTAGGAGACTCCCCCAAGGCAAGACCCTCAGAGGGGCCTTGAGGTTAAGGGAGACCTTCCAAAGGCAAACAGACTGAACGCAAGAGCGGAACACTGAAAATAACAAGCTGCGGGGCTTTGAACTTCAGGGCTGCTTTTGAACTCTGTAGCAGTGTTTTTTAATGGAAATAAAATTTGTGCATGAGCTCCTCCTCTTGAGTCTTGCTGGAAAGACTTCCCCCTAAGACCAGGGGAAAGCAAGACCGTGAAAGGCTGCAGTTGGGTCAGGCACTCTGGGAAATGAACCCTGCCACCCCTCCCTTACAGCAGGCGCTCCTTTAACGAAGCCGACATCAAATACATGAAACAATTCTGGACTCTCCTGGAACATCAGATCGTTCGGGTTCTTACCAGGGTTTGCACCATGTGTGGTCTCTGAAGTCTTAAGCTTTTCACAGCTTGAAACACATCGAGGAGTCCCTCGGCTTTCACTCGCTCCAAAATGTTGCTGAGTGCTATGAAGGTACCTGTCCGCCCTGCTCCCGCACTGTGAAGGCAAAGCGAGCAAGAGTTCACATGGGGAAGAGACCTGGACACTCACCACTCCCCTCACCCCACCCCCGAGTGCCAGGGCAGAACTGAAGCATCAATCGCTAAAGGGCGCCCACATCTGACTGCATCTGTATGTTTGATGCTGTGTACGTGCATATGCTTGTAAATGTGCGTGTGTGTGCATGCATGTAGAGGCCAGAGGACTATACCTTACAGGGCTTTTCATGTAGTAAAGGCTCATGCTCACACAGCAAAACACTATCTTGACTGAGCCATCTCCCAAGCCCCTCGAGTGTAGCTTAAAGGATCACTTATATACATAATACAAGAAGAAGCAGCAAAGAGAACCCTGCTTACTTCCCTAAGCATAGTAAATAGTCAAGCAGTGCCTGAAATGGGTGGGGACAACATAGGCTTTTCAGTGGTACTTAGAAAAAGTATGGTCCCCTGCTTGACTGTCAGCTCAGCATTGCCTAGGATGCATTAGAAATGCAAACTTTTTCTGTTACGTATAAGGAGAAGAGATTCCAGCAAGTGCCAAGGCCTAGATTCCGGAGTATTGGATTCTGGAGTACCTGATTCCGGAGTATCCAGAGTCTGGAATATTGGCGCCTAAAGGTGGTGTTTCATGGGCGGCATGATAGGAAGTTCTCTGCTAGGAATAGTGAGCTCCCCTGAAGATGGTCCTTGGCCTGATGAGCCAGGCCTCTCAGAAGGGGTCTGGGAGAGACTAAAGGAGGGCACCTTTTTTAGTGGCCTCTGGTAGGACATGGCTGTCCTTGGACCTCTTGGAATCGCCACAAATGTGGGCTTCCTCTGACCTTCAGGACCTACTGTTGTGGTTCCCCATGACTGCCACCTGCTGTCCCAGGCGTGCAGAACTATCTCCAGCATCGCAGAGCAAAGAAACACTCATTTCTACTTCCTTCTCAGGGAGCTCCAGAAAGGCTCCTGGGACTAAAAACTGAGATGTGAGCGCCACTTGCTGGCCAGACATGGCATGTGCTCGGTGGGTTATCCGCACAGGGAGAGTATTCATCCCTCTCATGAAACGGCAAGCTCCTTGGACATCCGGGATAGGGTAATGGGTGGAAATAAAGAGTGTCCTAAAGCGAGTCTAATGTTCAGGAAATGAAAGAAGCACAGCTCCAGCAGAGAATCACACCCCTTACCCCACTCCCCCACCCCAAAAAGCATCCTAAACTGCTGCTTGCCAGGGCTTTGCGAGTGTGGCCAAGATCACTGCAGTAGGTAGCATAGTGCTGGCAGGACCTACCCAGCCAGGGATGTAGGGGAGCTAGGGGTCTGTCACACATTCATTCTTTCTCTATATGATGCTTGCATAGGCCTGGCTAGTTGCCACCTCTAGGGACAACAGGAATACATCTCTACCCTTGAGCCTGACTATGGGTAATATGAGTGTTGGAAGAGTCTTACTTTAAGAGATCCAAGACTGGGGTCTGGGGAGATGCTTCAGTCGGAAAAGTATTAGCTGTGTAATACTTAAGTTCAATCCCCAGATACTCCATGAAAAAAAGCATGCCTGGGGCTCCCTGGCCAACCAACATAGCTTAATCAGCAATAGAAAACCAAGTGAGGTGGTTCACATCTGAGGAACGACACCTGGGCATGACCTCTGACCTTCAAGGCTTAAACTCATGGAACTTCATGTTCATGGGGTCCTCACATTCCATCCTGTGCTACCTATCATTCATCTACATTGGGGTGGCCACTAGGGGTGGGGCAGCCAGAGCCAGAGCTGCCTGCTAGAGTTAACACAGGCTAGCTGAAGTCCGGAAGGGCATCTGAGGACTTCTCCTGGGAAGTTTGTGTGTCTTCAACAAGACATAGTACCCTGCGCCATTCTGACTCCTCCTAGAATATGTGTTCTGCATGTGTAATAAAGTGGCTTTTGAGCACATCTGTGAAGTTACATGTGCATGGATGAAAGGGAAGGAAGGTGACATACAGTCTAGGGAAACAATCCCCCAGAACAACTGTCCAGTGCCCCCTAGCGGCAGAGTAGGTCTCTAGAAACGTTCTGGCTGCTTTGGCTGGCCCGCTGGGACAGGGCGCCGTGGGGGAGGGGCAGCTCACCTGCAGTGCACGGTGATGGGGTGGTTGCCTGTCTGCTGCTGTTGCTTCTGCACGGCTGCGATGAGGTCGATCATGCCTTTGCCCTCCGCTGGGATTCCAACCTCAGGCCAGCCATGGAAATGGAACTGTCTCACCATGCGGACCTGCTCTTCCTGGCGGGCCAGGGGCTACCGATGAGGGAGAAGTCGTGTGAAAACTGGCCCACATCCTGCCAGGTATCTGCCTGCCCGCCTACGGGTGCTTCTGGGTCCCAAAGCTCCACCTAGGCAGTCCAGGGTCCTGGCTAGCAATGACTATGCTTTCTTCTAGACCCCCACGAGGCTCTGCCCAACCCTTTCGGGGGCTTTGGTGGCTTCACTTGCCACGTGATAAGACTCAGGTTTCTTGGGGACTTAGGCTCTGGGCTCCCATCAAGGGCTGGAGCTCAGCCCAGCGACTCAGGCAGCGCACTGCTGGCCCGGAGGGAACAAGCGGTGGAACCAGTGCTGCTTTCCTGAACTGCTTGTCTCAGTTCAGAATTGAGGAGTGCAGCTTGGGAACTCTTCTGCCTCTCACTGCGCCAGACAGCCCGGATTTTGTGTGGTTAGGGTTCAAGGTCCAGTGTGGACAGGGACTTTGAGGGGTTCTGGAAGGGGCCTAAGAGACCTGTCTACCTTCCTTCAGGTCCTTTGTCCCTCCAACTCCAGCTAAGGTCACTCTCCCCAGAAGAAGGTCCAGTAAATTAACCTCTTTGTCATCAGACACATCCTTCGGCAAGAGGCAGGGGACCATAGAGGCCAGAGTTTCATAGGATGCCTACTGCCAGATGCTCCACTGGCTCCTCGTGGTTCCCTGGGACTTAGGAGCAGGTGGATGGTGACAGGAACAAGGCCTGCTCTGAGAGAGCAGTAAGCACATACGGAGTGGTGTGCTTCCTGAGGTCCACTAGAGTTGGGGGGAATCACAGCCATAATACCTGTTTAAAAGTAACCAGGAAGTCCCGTATGCTGATGGCTTCAGACAGGGTGTCACTCTTTATTTCTATAGTTATATCGCCATGTGTCACCGAGCCCTCCGTTGGCCAATACTGGTAGCATTTATCCTAGGGGAAACAAAACAAAATGTTTGGCTGTTGCCACTTTATGGTGCAGAATGGATGTTGGGCCATTTCATGTGACCAGAAAATCTTATGTGAATATGGATATGAATCCGTTAGTGTCTGTTGACGTGAGCAGAGATCAGGTCTGGAAAGACGCTGATCTACGGAACTGTGATACATGAGAGGATGGAAGCTTTAGTCAGTGAGTGGAATGTTGTGGAATATTTGTTTACACGTGTGATGTGCCACTGTGATTGGTTT
Organism: Ondatra zibethicus; assembly: GCA_004026605.1. NCBI lineage: Eukaryota > Metazoa > Chordata > Mammalia > Rodentia > Cricetidae > Ondatra > Ondatra zibethicus. Next base: position 19,233 of record PVIU01004225.1, read on the forward strand.
AATAAAGAGCTGAATGGCCAATAGCTAGGCAGGTGAGCATAGGTGGGACTTCCGTGTGGAAAGGGGAACTCCATCTAGAAGAATCTAGGCACATGAGAGATGCTAGGAGACACGAAGGTGGACATATGGTATAGAGAAGAGGTAACTGAGCTGCCTGGTAGAACATGGATTGATAGAAACAGGTTAATTTAAGTTACAAGAGCTAGTCTGGGCAAAGCCTAAACTAAGGCCTAGCTTTCAGAATTAATAATAAGTTTCTGTGTCACTACTGGGGAACTGGCGGTCCCAAAGAAAGTCTAACAACACTGGAACTGGAAGATGAATCCCAGACTCACTGAGCAAGGCTGACATGAACACTGAAGCGTCTCCTATAATCAGGGCAGTAAACGATCAACACTACCCTACATTTTGACTTGACCTGGAATATTCTTTTACTTTGAAGAACATTTTTTTTGTGTCTCACTAAATAAGAAGGCAGAAAAGATTGAACCATCCCTGAGGCAAAAGACAGAAACAACAGCTTCCAAAGAAGTTCACTTTGCTTTATTGACAACCATCACGCAAAGAGTAAGAGGAGGCTGATGACGGCAGCCAAGGTGCTCGCCACCTGAAGCCAGCACAGGACGAGTGTCAGCTATATATGACGAACTCTTAGAGCAATAACAAAGCAAACAGCCCAGTAGAAAAACAGGTGCTTTGATGCCTGACGGCTAAGCTTGATGGACACGTTGATGGGGTTTAGAATCACCTTGGAGACACACTAGTCTCTGGTGGGGTTCAACTAGTCTCCAGAGATATTCAACCGACAGAGGGAAACACACTTGGACTCTAGGTGGCGTTGCCCCAGGGGCTGGAGTATCAGAATGAGCGGACAAGAGGAAGTGAGGGGATCACATGTGCTCATCTGTCTGCTTCCTGACTGCAGAAGCAATGTGAACGGATGCCTTGTGCCCGGCTGCCATGATGGATTTTCTTTGGATTCATGATCCCAAATAAATCTTTCCTTCCTTAAGCTGATTTTTTTTCCAGGTGCTTTTTTCACAGTCACAGCAGTGAGAAAAATAATGATAACAGAGGTAAAAAGCAAGGGGGAGCATTTTATACAAGAAAGAAGACATCCATAGATATGTAAGGTGATGTTCCACCTTGTAGGAATGAGAGATGCCAATCAAAGCCACAAAAAGCTAAATTAACATTTACTTAGCAAGAATCGGGGTGTCTGAGAACTCCAGGCGCTCTCAGAACACGAGGCAGGCTGATGAATACGTCTTATTCCTCACTGATATTCACTTTAGAAAACACTTTGGACAGCAAGCAGGAATTCTCACTCCTGGACAATCTGCAATCTGACGTTTTGTCTACCTGGCACCTGCTAACCACTGGTAACAAGATGCATGTCATCACTGTTTATCATCACTAAGCAACAGGATGGAATTAGTCCCACTGCCAAGGATGTAAGAAGGACTGAAGAAGTGGATGCAGGATGTGGGTTTTCTTTTTAATTTTTTTTTAATTTAATGCAAGGAAATAGTGGCTGAGTCATAGCAGTAGACATAAGGGTAGAAAAATAACAAAATATTCAATCTAGAAAAATCAAGTATCAGAAGACTACACACAATGGAATTCTTTATACAAAGTTGCAATATAAACAGAATAAAGTAACTGTTTCTTTAGGCATGAATATATGATTTAAAAGTGTCCCCCCCCCATGGGGTTTATTGCCTATACTTGAATTTATCTTGTAGCAGAGGATAAAAGAGATTCTTTAATCCTCCTGCTGCCGCTTCCCAAGTGCTGGGATTACAGGTATTGCTACCATGTCCAGTAGATTCACACAAAACCCCTTCCCCCGGCCCCGCAACAAAACAAATACTATATCCACTAGGATAGCTTTAATCAAGAGACAAAACACAGTGTTGTCAAGATTGTGGACAAACAGGGCCTTTGAACACTGAGATGGGGATGTAAATGAGGATGGGGACAGAGGCTGAGAGCAGGCACTGTTTTTTGTTTTTTTTTCAGAGGACCAGAAAGTTCTCAAACCCCTATCAGGTAACTCTATAACTCCAGCTCTAGAGGATTTGACTCCCTCTTCTGGTCTTTGTGTGTTCTTGCACTCATATGAGTTCTCCCTCTTCCCCCCGCCCCGCCCTTGCCTGCCTCCCGAGCACATAATTTAAAAAAATCTTGAAAGTATTGGATGATGAAAGTTTATGATATGGAGTTACAGTGTAAGGAGGTGATTTCACTCATAGGTGTGTAGATGAGAAACACAGAAATTACACCTGCACAAAAACGTGATCAGAAACACCCACAGCAGCAGGATCCCAACAGCCCCAAAGTGGAAACAGCACAAGTGTCCGTCAGCTGGTGAACGGGGAAACACAAGTTGCATAGCCATTCACATGACAGAATATTGTCAATAAAGAAGAAGTCTAGGAGCTGGAGAGATGGCTCAGTGGTTAAGAGCACTGGCTGCTCTTCCAGAGGTCCTGAGTTCGATTCCCAGCAACCACATGGTGGCTCACAACCATCTGTAATGAGATCTGGTGCCCTCTTCTGGCGTGCGGGCATACATAGAGGCAGAATGTTGTATATACATAATAAATAAATAAATCTTAAAAAAAAAAAGAAGTCTGCACTGAGTGCTCAGCCTTACATGGGACATCTGTATCAAGCCTGCCCCCATGTGGGCCTCACCAAGGCTCAGGAACGTCACAGACGTGGAGGCAGACAGAATTTAGGAGCCAGAAGATGGGGAGGAGTGCATGAACTCGCTCAACACCCACTCAAGAGCGAGCTAACAAAACCAGTACACATTCCCATAGGACTCAGTGGGTTCCAAGAAAAGGGAAAGGAGAGGAGAGGGGGGCATGTTGGGGATACCCGAGGGAAGAGAGATGAAGAGGGCAGGGGACTTGGGAAGATATGAACAAGATACATTGTTTATGTATGTTACGAATGAAGTGGAAAAAACAAATGAAGTTCAGCTTTCCAGATTCATGCTGCAAATGAATGAGTCTTGAGGACAGGACGGCAAATGACGAGTCACTCCTGAAACAGCACATACTGTGTGACTGCACTTAGAGCAGTGTCCAGAAAAGCAAGTCTACAGAGTCAGGGAATTGAGCAGGGGTTGTCTGGCGCTGGGACGGGGAGGGAGGGAAGGACTGTGTTAACGGAACTGTGCTTCTTTTTGAGGTGGTGACCATGACCTGGAGTTTGACAGAAGATATGTTTGCCCCACACTATGAACACCTGAAACCCTAACAACTGTTCCCTTAAAATGATGGGATGCTTTCTGGGTGAAGCTTGGTAAAGTTTGTTGGTTGGTTAGTTGGTTTACATTTTTTAAAAGATTTATTTTATGTATATGGTACATATACACCTGAATGCCAGAAGAGGGCATCAGATCCCATTATAGAGATGGCCGTGAGCCATCTTGTGGTTGCTGGGAAATGAACTCTGGACCTCTGGAAGAGCTGCTGATGCTCTTAACCAATGAGCCATCTCTCCAGCCCCAAGTTTGTTTGTTTTTTTTTATAATTATTTTATTTTGTTCTTAGATTTATTTATTATGTATACAATGTTCTCCCCTTATGTATCTCTGCAGGCCAGAAGAGGGCACCAGATCTCATTATGGATGGTTGTGAGCCACCATGTGGTTGCTGGGAATTGAACTAAGGACAACTGGAAGAACAGTCGGTGCTCTTAACCACTGAGCCATCTCTCCAGCCCAAGTTTTGGTTTTTTTTTTTTGTTTTTTGTTTTTTTTTTTTTGAAGCAAAGAAATCGAAACACAGATTCAGGGTCATGGCCATATCTTGGGGTAGCACTTAGAGAGACACTCGGTACTAGTAAAGTGTATTTTTGGGGGGGTTTGTGACATCAGGTTACAGGTGGATCTCTGGGAAAATAGAAATGCCAAAGTCATTTAACTTCATTAGGACAACAGTCAGGGGCATAGATCAATGTCTGCCTTTATGTCTTGCAAACAATAAGTAAATGCCTTTTACAGGCTGTGACCTTGACATTTAAAAAGACAGTGGAACATCAAGGCAAGTGTAAAGATAAAGATAAGGAAGGCCAAGGCTATTAGCCTTGTAAGTAAGATCTCAATCATCCCAGCCTCCCTCTCTCCATTGTTCATCCCCCCCCTCTTCTTCCCTTTATTTCTCCCTCCTTTCCTCTGTCTCTCCCTCTCTCCCTCCCTCCCTTCTCATCCCTGTGTTCACAGGCCCCACACTGCTGTGGCATCGTGCCATTAGCTAATCCCCTCACATCCACCCTGTGCACACATGGTCTGCTCACCTGCTCCTGCTCACATCCTCCCTGTGCACAGAAGGTCTGCTCACTTGCTCCCCCCTCACAACCACCCTATGCACACATGGCCTGCTCACCTGCTCCCGCTCCTGCACCTCAGTCAGCATGACGATCGTGTGTGACTTCCACTCCCACACCATCCTCCAGAAGTCCTCAACTGTGTGAGCCAGAGGCCCCTGTGTGGCCATGAAGTAGTCCTTCTGCCTATAGCCCTTGGGGTAAGCAGAGGTTAGGGGTGAACTTCCTGTCTTCAGAGCTAGCACCTCCACACGCCCTCAGGATAGCCCTGGGGTGATGTCAGCACCTCCAACATTCCAGGGCCTGACCAGAAGGCCTGTTGTCACAGGTGTATACAGCTCACGGACACACCCATGGAGCAGGAAATGCCACTTTATCAGGGTGCTCTATACATCTTGCCTTCAGGAGCTGAGGTCATCTCTAAGGGCTATCAAAGGCTCCGGGTTACCAAGACAGCACTCAGTGGCCTTGATATTCTAATGGGCTTTTGTGTGTCACAGTTAAATTCACATCATGGTGATGCAGAGGACCTGGGTGTAGAGCTAGAACAGGGGCTTCTAGTCTCAACACCTCCATCTGTCCCCTCAAGTGGAGACAGAAGTGCTAATAGGCTGTTGGCCACAAGGTTCTTTCTTGTGTCTTTCTCTTCCAACTCTACTGTGCATGGAGCCCGGCCCCCACGTGTCCCCAGTCAGATAATCACCCAGTCTATGTGGGTTAAAGTCACAGACATCACTCAAGAGCCAACGCATGTTCTACACATATAACTGTGGTGTCATACATATGCAAATGCGGAGAAGCTATCCATCAAAGGTTATGTGGAAACAGCCAAGTCATCAGCAATGAGACTAGGCCCCAATTCCAGAGCTCAATATTTTTTGATTTCTGTCTTTTCAAGATGTATTGCCTTTTAAGTTTATGTCTATGAGTGTTTGCCTACATGTATGTATGTGTACCATGTACATGCCTGGTGCTGCGGAGACCAAAGGAGAGTTTCAGCTCTCATGAAACTGGTGTTCCAGTGGTTATGAGCCACCCCATGGGTACAGCAAACCAAATCTAGGCCCTCTGCAGGAGCAGCAAGTGTTCTTAGCTGATAAGCCATCTTTCCCTTATTTTGAAATTTTGAAGCAGGGTCTCCTGTAGTGCAGGCTGGTCTCAAAATCCCTATGTAGCTGAGGATAGCTCTGAACTCCTGATATTCCTGTCTCTAATTCCCAAGTGTTGGGATTACAGGTGTGTACTAGCAGACTTGGCTCACTATTTGTTATTTTAAAAACAAGTAATTCTGCCAAGAAAATAGCGTGTTGATGCTCCTTATCATGTGTAAAGCAATGTCCATGCTCAAGGGCACATGTTCGTACAGGAGGGAGTCCCATGTTGCACCAAACACATATGGGGCTGCAATACATACATCTATGAAGGACGCGTTGATATAGTCTGTATATTCTTGTCCTCTTTTCATGGAGAGGATCACTCGGTTGAAGTCATCTGCAAAGTAGGATTTCCTCTGTGAGTGAAGATTCAGCCCGGCCTTATAGACCACATGGCCAAGGTTAATTGTCAGCTTGACAAGATCTAGACTCACAAGGAGATGGGCCTCTGGGCGAAGTGTGGGGGCTACCTTGTCTACATTAACCAACGTGAAGACCCATATTAATTGTGGGAAGAGCCATTCTCGGGCAAGGAAATCCTAGACTACGTAAATGGAGAAAGCGGGTTGGGCAGTAGTGTGTGCTCGCTCATTGCTTGCTTCCTGACTGTGGATGTCACATGCGCAGCTGCTTCACGCTCCCTCTGCCTTGACTCCGCCCCTCCCCGCACTGCACCCTGGAACCATGGGACAGAATCAACTCTGCCTTAGGCTGTTTTTTTTTTTTTAAATCAGGCCCTTCATTACAGCAACAGGAAAAGAAAATGAGGCACAGACCAAGGCTCTTACTAAAACCAACTCTTAGGGACCTCCCGTTATCAAGCAGGTTCAGAAAGTGGTTCGGGGAAGTTCTGAAAACAATCCAATTATCACGTTCATTTGTCATGAATCAGTGAAATACATCCCCCAATAGAAGCATTAAAAATACCGTGTCTAGAAACAAAGGGAGGATGACCAGGTAAGAGCTGAAGTTGCCAGGGGACACACTGAGGCCACAGAGAACCAAGGGATGGAGGCTGGGGGTGGATTGCCTAGCCTCCGGGAACTCTCTGCTTCTGGAGAAGAGACGACCATAAGGAGCAGAAGGCCTGTTAACAGCCATGCAATGGTGGAGAGCCGTGGCTGAGCCTCCGCTCCACGGAGGACGTGAAGAAACACTGTGCGTGACATGAATTGCCTTCTCTTCAAGCCAGTGCTTCCCACATGCTTCTCTGGTTGTGTTTGCCTAGATTTCTCTTCCTTCCTCACCTGAGGGGGTGGGGTGGGGGAGGAGATGTGGGTCTCTGGCTACTATGGGTCTTTGCCTCAGTCATCCCAGTCCTCAATGGCAGACCAGAGTTAAGTCTACCCTAGATCAGTGCTATGCAGTCCCCAAGGTAAGTCCCCCCCCCCCGAAGGACTTGGCTGAATTCATTTTTGGTCTGACTTAGCCCTTTGACACGTGCATGATCTTGGCCACGCCATTTACTCTCACCTGTGTAGGGGAGGTGCCTCCAGGCTCTAGAGAGCACAAGCTTCCTAGGTTCCAGTGAGCCCTCCCTATAAAGCTTTAGTGCCTCGCCTTTGAGCCATATTCTAGGCACCGCCTGAAACTCTCAGGGTCTCTGGAGGGTTCCAGAGTACCCCAGGAGGGTCCTTTCTTCCTGATGTTGGACACAGCTCCCAGGAGTCCAGACTGGACCTGACCCAGAGGCCCTTGCTCCCTAGCATGGTGCTCAAAAGTGGGTGGTTCAGGACCTGCGGTCACATGCCCATTGCCTTACATGGGATGATCTGGATGACACGGGCCTTCTTCATGTTGGCTGGCAGGTTGCCCGTCCTCATGTTCTCCTTCATGATTCGCACGTTGGTCAGTTTCTGCAACCAAGGAAGGGCGTTGGAGGATGACAGACCTGAGGCAGGGGACCTGTGCAGAAGTTTGTCTCCGTCTGCAGAAGTGGCCTTGGCATTGGGAGACTAAGTGATCCCACATGTAGCTTGCACTGTTATGCTTTCCCAGAAGCCAACAGCCTGACACCATCTCCTAACTTTCTGACCTCAAGGCTCCATTTAAGTAGACGCCATGTTCACTGGCTCCTCAGCCGCCTGCTCCAGGGCCAGGGAGTTGCCTTGCTGCACTCACCCTGAGTTCTTCTAGAGCATGGAAGACTCCAGGAAGCACTTACCCTAAACTCTTCCTCCAGCCCGATCTTGTCAAAATGGGTGGCTGTGCTGTGTAGGGTCTGCAGGTGCCGCTCCAGGGAGGACACATCCAGCTCGGTGTCCCCGTAGAGGTAGTATTCCAGTAAGGCTTGGTAGATGAATGTATACTGTACCTGCAGGGAGACAGGGGGTGCTGCTCAAATCTGCCCTGGGCCCAGAGGAGGGCTCACTTCTTCTGCTGGTAAGAGAAGGCTGAAGGACAAGAGTCCATTAATGATCATGCTTGTCTAAGGTCAAATAAGATGACAGTGATGGCCACTGCCTTCATGGGGGCTCCAGGGGCTATGCCAGCTGCTTAGAACTGCCCCCGTGGCATATGAACATACGAAGGATAAGGGTCCCCAGTCTTTGCGACTCTGTGGGAAGTAATGACAGAGTGGGAGGGACACTGGGCATGCTGACAGTCTGTGGCCACCTATCTATCAAAACCAGGCCTCTAAGCTGGGCCTGGTGGTGCAGGTTTAAAATTCCAGTTATTCAGGAGGCTGAGTTATGAAAATCACAAGAATAAGGGCTGCTCAGGCTACAGAACTGGGTCAAAGTCAGGTTGAGCAGCTCAGTAAGACTACATATCAGGAAGTAAAAAGATGGCTGAGAATACAGCTGAGTGGTAGAGTGAATTCACATGATAGACCCGGTGCAATACCCAGTACTGTAAAAATAAAACAAAACAAGACAACAACAGCAACAAAATAACCACAGTAAAAAAAAAAAAATTAAACAGGCCCATGGAGTGGGGCGAAGGCACCTGGGTGCTTTGTGATGCTTAGGCCAGGGCAGGAAGAGGTGCCACTCACATCTGTCTGGACCATCTGAGGGCGCTGATTGCGGATTCTAGACACAAACTCAAAGACATCCACCTTCTGTTCTGAGTGTATCATGTCCATCATGGCGTCGATCACAATGAAAGTGCCTGTCCGTCCCACGCCCGCGCTTCAGGGAGGAGAAAGATGCCACCTCGTGAGTCACATTCCCTGAAGTAAGTGACAAGCCTGGGAAGATGCCTGAAACCTGGGGGACAAAGGACACAGCCTAGGGCAAAATTAAGTAGGGTGCAACTTGGGAGAATAAGGAGCAAATCTATGCAAGGCCACCAGAGGGCACTACAGCCCCAGTAATTTAGCTCAGGGCGAGAGACACTGAAGCCCTGTGTGAGTGTGTGTGTGTGTGTGTGTGTGTGTGTGTGTGTGCGTGCGTGCGTGTGTGTGTCTTGTATGCATACCCAAAACACTGTCTTCTTGTTACCACTGTGGTTGTGTCCTCGTATGGGAACTGAGTGCTCCTTGGGGTACCAGGTAGAATAGAAGGCAAGGCAACGGACCTGCCCAGGGCTCCCATATCAGCCACCAACCTGGGCCTGTCAGCTTTGATGAGGTTTACACATTGGGGTTCTGCTCCAGCGACGAAGTGGGGTAGCTGCTGTGAAACTTCATGTTCACTAGCCCTAGCTCTGCTTCCCCAACACTGTCCCGCTAGCCACGCCCCCAGCCCCAAAGGTCCCCCTCCTCCCTGACATACCTGCAGTGGACCACAATGGGCCCGGCGTGTGAGGGGTTGAGTGTCTTCACTTTCTTCAGGAACTTCAACATTCCGATGGGGGTGAAAGGAACCCCGAAGTCAGGCCAGCTCGTGAAGTGGAGCTGTGAGACCAGCCGCGGGGCTTTGCAGCTCTCCGGGAGTTGCTGCAGAGGGAGAAGGAGGAAGTGAGAGGTGGAGCCCCCTTGCCCTGACCACTCAGCATCGCCTCCTGAAGGACAGTTTGGGGGGCTCATGCCAGGTCAGTGTCCACGAACACAGAGAATCCTGGAACACCGGGGTGCCCTACCGATGTGAGTATGCACAGTCCCCCTGCTGGTTATTCCCAGGCCAGAATCCCAGTAGCCACACATCCCAAAAACTGGTTCTAATGCTCAGATCCTCCAGCTGTGAGGTAGGCCAGCTGCTCTGTCTGGACAGTCCCACCTTACTCCTGGGGACCTGAGTCATCACTGGCATATTCTTTTTTTTTTAATTTTAATTTTTTTCAATTAAAATATTTTTACACTAGCATATTCCTTTTTTTTAAAGATTTATTTATTATGTATATAGTATTCTGCCTGCATGTGTACCTGCATGCCAGAAGAGGGCACCAGATCTCATTATAGATGGTTGTAAGCCACCATGTGGTTGCTGGGAATTGAACTCAGGACCTCTGGAAGAAGAGTCAGTGCTCTTAACTGCTGAGCTATCTCTCCAGCCCCCACTAGCATATTCTTTAAGTCTCAAAGAGTCAGTGTAGGAAGAAAAGATGAAGGCTCAGCCTGTACACTGGAGACTCCAGACCCTCCCTCAGAGATCCCCCAAGCCTTTGTAGCATGGTTCTCCTGAGCCTGATGGTGGCAGAAGACAAGATTGGTGTGTTTAGAATTCTGTGTAAGTGTGTGTGTGTGTGTGTGTGTGTGTGTGTGTTTGTGTGTGTGTGTGTCCGCGCGGGGGGAGGTGATGTGTGCGTGCACACTTGCATGCATTTGTATTCTAATGTATCTAGGAGACAGACCAGCAAGGGATAATAATTTTGGGATGGCTCAGAGCATGCTAGGTACATGCTCTACCACTGAGCCACACACCAGTCCATCCTTTCAAAACATTCTGTAGTGGCTTCTAGAAACTTCTGTTGAGATTTTGCAACCTAATCAAACCAATTGTTCTACATTTGATTTCTGATAAAAATGGCCTATCTCCGAAGTCTTCATTTCATCTGTCCTGTTCACAAGGATTTTTATTGAAGGTTGTCTTGAAATGAGCATGAAAAACACAGGGGGAGATGCTGAACATAATTTTGACACCATTATAAAACAATCCTGGCACTGGACATGGTGGCTCACATCTTTAATCCCATCACTTGGGAGGCAGACACAGAGGCAGATGGATCTCTGTAAGTCTGAAGCCAGTATGCTCCATACACAGAGTTCCAGGTCAGCTTGAACCACATAGTGAGACCCTGTCTCAAAAAAACAAACAGCCTTGTTTCACAAAGCTAGGGTGTGAAAGACATCATACTGGACCCTGGGTATAACTTGGTAGCATAGTGCCTGCTTGGTGCAGTGGGAAAGGTCCCCCATTGAATCCCCTACTTCTCCAGCTGGCTCCCCCACTTCCTAGGGAGACCTAGTGCAGTTTCTGGGAGTCAAAGTGCCCAGTGCTCTTCAGATTCAGGTCCCTGATCTACTAACTCTGTCCCAGTCTGTCACATGTTCCAGCCCGGCAGCCACAGCCTCTGTGAGAGTTCCTGCTATGCTGGGAGCAGGGTGAGGCAGGACAGCTCTTCACATTGTAAAGCCCTCCTCCCCAATCTAGCCCCCAAGAAGCCAACATGAGGCATTCATGCATACCGGATGGATGCAGAACTTGCGGATGGTGTAATCCACCAGAACCACGCAATCCTCCACACACACACGGATGTTCCCATAGGTCCAGCAGCCCTGGTCCGGCCAGTACTGGTAGCACTTCTCCTGTGAGGAACAATTTGAAGGCAAAAAAAATCAAGATATAGTCCAAGGCATGGCCTTCCACTATCTGCATAAGGTCAAGTGACCCAGGTCAGCAGTCAGCTTCCCAGGAGCTGGGAGGATACCCTGCAAGAGTGTCTTTTATTATAAGGGGAAATCAAGGCCTCACAGGTGGCAAAAAGTGACTGGGGACCAACCAGAGTGTTTCGGGTTGGACAAATAACATCTCATCCCTCACATCTTATTACTCCAGCCATGCCTGTCCATGCCAAAACTGTTCCCTTTAGAGCTAGGGAGCCTGACCCCAGCAACCCTCTGGCTGAGTGAGCCTTGCCCCAATACTCCCAGAATGCCCTCCCTGAGCATTTGCCTGTTTCCTTCTGGGCAGGCCACTCATGCTTGCCACCCTGCATGCCACTCTCAAGGTCACGCTAACATGGGGACCTATGAGGTGCTCTTGGCTACAGAGGCTGTTCTTTACCTGAGACAAGCCTCTAACAGGCAGTAAGCTGTTCATCAGCACAGCATGTGGACCAGTGCGAACCACCCTGGAGGACAAAGAGCTGTACAATCTTCCTTGGAGACATCTCTAAAATTTAGCAAGTCTTCCAGACACCTCACAGCTTGTCCTAGAAATGGCACAGCAAACTGGCCTGTTCTCCAGGATCAAAATGATCCTGAAGTAAAAGATGCCTAACACAATGGAGACCAACATCCTTGTCACAACACGAGGGGTCAAACATCACCCTCCCTGTATCCTGACCTAAGCTGGCCTACAGTCACAGGGCATTGAATGTGACCTGTAGCGACACTAAAAGTCTCTGCTCTGGGTGGCTCTTGGTCCCCTGGAGCTCTGAGGACTCTCAAGCAATTATTCCTGGAAAGGCTCCTCCAAAGAGAGGAACAGGGGTCTCAGACCCCAGGCAACTCTTGGCTGCCCTACCCTCAGGCCTCCTCAGGTCACAAGATGCCAGTTGGGTTTTGCAATATACTGCCCAGGAAACGGAGACCACATTGAAAGCCACCAAGGAAAAGGAACTCTCTTGAGAAATGACTCCATCTGAGGTAGTGGAAACTGAGAAAACCAACAGGCAGCCCTGAGTCACAAGGCCAGGAAAATATAGCAGGAGGCTCCTGGGGAGATTGAGACGGATGTTACCACCAGGACACAGAGAGACAGAGGTCCTCGGCTTTGGCTTAGGGCTACAGTGGTGGCCTTTGGGAGAAGCAGCCCTGGGAAGACGTGGTCTCTGTTGGCAGTGGGTCACAGAGACGCGAGGGCTCTGATGAGGCTCAGTCTCCCCGTCTACAGAATGGGGGTCCCTCCTCACAGGGCAGGAAGCCTATGGTGAGAGCTCTGTTTCTGTCATGTCACCCTTTCCCTTGGTGACAAAGGGGAACAAGGGTGGGTAGGAGTCATGGAGTAAGAAGCAGCAACCCCCACGCCGTCCCCACTGTTTTCTCCCTGATGGATCAGAAAACTAGAAATGGACACTGAAGACTTTTTCCTGCCCTACTGGGCACAGAGCCCACCAGTTAGGTGCCCTGGGGACAGAATGCTCTGCTGCCTGTTAAGTGAGTCCCATCCTTGCTCTCCTGTGCACCCCAAGACTGGGTGTTCTATCCCAACCCTGTAGGCCCTGCCCATGTCCTCAACACATGGGGTACTGTGAGGATCAGGCTAATGCCACGCATGCAGGGGCCTTGGGTGGGAGCACAGCAGGCAGATACCTTTTGCCAAGCTGGGCCTTCCTGCTGGAACATGCTAGAAGCACAGTCTACTGGCTGGGCCTCCTCATCTGAGAAGGCTTCCCTTAGACTTCCAGTTTCCCTTTCACTTGGAAAAAGAGCTCTGTGCCAACAACAGGTGTCCCAGGGCTCTGTTGCTCTCCCTTCCAGCCTGCATGGGAGCCAGCTCCTGGCACTGGGGATGGAGATGGGGGCTCAGCAGACACTACCAGGGACAAGGCAACTGCGCCTCTCATTCTTAGCTGATCCTGTCAATTCAGGCGTACACACATGCCTTCCATGAGCCTCCTGTTGGAGACCATTGCTCTGGTCTAGGAGAGGCCTACGCAATGGTGTCCATTGGCAGCCAGGCCCGCCAGGTGCGAAACGTACCAGTGCCCAGCTACGGGTGGCCAAGACGATCCTCGGACAAAGAAGGGAAACTATGATTCCTTATGTCGGAGCAGGACAGTGAGGTTTAGAAAGGTGGAGATTCGACTTCAAGATAGGGTGCTGGAAGGCCTGAGTACTGTTTTTCCTCCACTGATGGAAGAGAGGTGCCCATGCAGAGGATCAGGGCCTCCCTGGTGAGTGCCAGGCGACAGGGAAAGGCTACAGGGTCCCTGCAGGGCAGCTTACCTCCTTCCTCTCCTTCAGGTTTGTCAACATGACGATCGTGGCTGACTTCTGCTCCCAGACCATCCTCCAGAAGTCATTCACTGTCTCCTGCTTGGGGCCTGTGTGCAGAGGGGAGGGTCAGCATGGAGGCGCTATATCTAAGCTCATCCAGTGAATTCAGCCTTGGAAGGTTTACACCCTCCCCAGGCATAAGACAGGCCCTGTAACCTGGAAGCTGGCTGTGTAGTCCAGCAGAATCTGGGTGGCTATGTTGACTCACAGGCAAAACAAAAAGAGGAGCCCAGAGGACTTTCGAGGGCCATCTCTATTCTGCTTGTCATAGTAAATGGAAGCCACCACATACTTGGGTCCCTCGGAGTCACAGGCCCCTCCAGATAAATTGGAATGTAAATGTGTGTCAGTGAGTACGTGTCGGGGGGGCGGGGGCGGGGAGGGAAGGACAGGGAAAGAGAGAAAGATCAGGAAAAAGAAGAAACTCCTCTGCCCTTTGTCCACTTCCTGTCTGAATATGATACAGTGCCTAGGGTTATAACAACTATTTCGCGATCCTAAGGCTAAGAGTTCTATGCTCAGGAGGCGGGGCCAGGGAGATAAAGAAATGCTTCTTTGGCAAGCTGGTGCTTAGGACAGAAATGCAGGCCTTTTTTTTTTTTTCATGTTTCCACCAGCGTTTGACAGATTCTCTCTCATTTACAGAGGGGCACGCGCGGTCCCCTGTGTGTAACGAGTGTTTCTATTTCTAGGGAATCTGGCCTGAGAGGCGGGGGAGGGGAAGTCTAGTTTCAGCTTCACTGATCCCTGGGGAATTGCTGAGCCCTCCTGGAAAGATAGCCTTTGGCTGACTAGAAGGTTCTCTAAGCACAGGGTGGGACTAGGTCCAAGGGTGAAGATGTGGCTTTGTGGCTAAGCCTTGATGGCTATGACCTTGATCTAAAAGCCCCTCCATCCCATCCTCCCCCCACCGAAGTAGGAGCCTTTTGGAGCTCAGAGAGATGAGGGAAGTCAAAGCCACATACTGAATGTGAGTCTAGGGTGGCAGAAGGGCAACCAGAGGTCCCTTGTGTGTGCTGTGAAGTCCCGGAGGGGCACACAGCACGGGCATCTGACACAGGGGCACAGTGGTACACACACGTGAAAAACCACTACAAATCGTTGGCATGGTTGGCCATTAGATACTGGAATGGCTGTGTAAAAATACTGCGCGGACATGGACTAAATTGAAAGCTTGCTTACCTTGAGCTGCTATGAATTTGTTCTTTTCTTTGTAACCCTAGAAAAATGAAGTCAGACCTGTAATTATCCAGGACTATCTTTGCCCAGGGGACCACTTTGTTCATAGAAGTCGGGGGGGGGGAGATTCACCCCATAGAATGTAGAAAACAGAAAAGAGTAATACGAAAAAAAACCCACCAGCAACCTCAGAGATAACAGGTACTGTTTTCCCTAGGCCTTCACTATTGTTCTTTCTTTCTTGTTTTCCTACACACACACAAGCAGATATACACATGTTTATATTTCTAGTTGGGCTCTTATATGCAAATTCTTAGATTTCTTTATATTTTAAGTAAGAAATTTAAAATCTTAAATGATATTTAAAAAAAAACCTAAATTAATTCCGTAGATTCCGTAGCCTATTGTGGTTTGTCTAGTCCAGTGCATTTGGTTGGTTCTGGTTCGTCAGCGCTATAAGGAACTGGACTGAACACCTTCAGGGTCTACGGTCATTATTCCCCCCAGAACTGTTATCTGTGTGACTTCTGGTGAAGATGCAAGATGAGAAAGCATGGTGGCCTCACACTCTCAGTGTGACCAAACTGCCCGAAGGGTGGTGGCCACACACACTCAGCATCAGAGAGGAAGGAACCCAGACATCACAGTTCAGACCCAGCCCCTGAACACCTAGCATCGGCTTCATGTCAGGCCATGAGAAAGGAAAGCACTCAACTTACATCTATGTAGGATGCGTTAATGTAGTCAGAGCAGGGGACTCCGTCCACTTGGCTCAAAATCACTCTGGAATGGTCATCTGGGAAAGCAAGCAACCCATGGTGTTAGGACAAGGAGCTACAGGGGCCTGGGGTGTCTTTTATCCAAGTGTCAGTTACTGGAAGGGCATAACCAGGTCTTCCCTTGAGGTCAGGGCCTCAGCCAGGGGAGGGAGGAGGAGAGGTGACCCAATGATCACACAGGTAGAACAGTGGGGAGCAAAGTACCTCCGGATGAAGAATTAGGTCTTTTTTTTTTTTTTTTTTTTTGGTTTTTCGAGACAGGGTTTCTCTGTGGCTTTGGAGCCTGTCCTGGAACTAGCTCTTGTAGACCAGGCTGGCCTCGAACTCACAGCAATCGGCCTGCCTCTGCCTCCCAAGTGCTGGGATTAAAGGCGTGCGCCACCACCACCCAGCGAATTAGGTCTTTTCATTCAGGCTTTCCAGAAGACGTGGGGGTAAAGAGTTTGGGTCTCTGAACTTCAATACCCATTCATCACCATCTGCGCCAGGGCTGGGGGAAGCTGGGCTCGCACAGTTGGACTATGGACAATGGAGACTCTAGCTGACTCAAGAGGCTATTTTCCAGAGTGAGAGGGTAGCCAGAGATGTGTGTGTTGTGTTGTGTGTTACATACATGTGAGATGTGTTGAGGATGTGTTGTATAGTATGAGGATGATATTGTATGATGGGATGATGTGTATTGTATTGTGAGTTATATGAGCTGTATGTGTGTGGTATGTGTATTTTTTGTGGTATTGTGTGTTATACATGTGTGGTATGTACATATGCTTCAGTGTACTAAGTATGTGCTGTGTGATAGGCTGGTGTGGGACAATTCTGTATTCTGTCAATTATGTTTTAAATAAATGCTGATTGGCCAGTCGCCAGGCAGGAAGTATAGGCAGGACAACCAGACAGGAAGTAGAGGCGAGGCAATGAGAACAGGAGTATTCTGGGAAGAAGGAAGCTCTTTCCCCAGTCCTGCCCAGATGCGGAAGAAGGGAGATGTGACCTGCCCTGCTGAAAAAGGTATCGAGCTATGTGGCTAGTATATACTAGAATAATGGGCTAATATAAGTTGTAAGAGTTAATAAGAAGCCTGAGCTAATGGGCCAATCAGTTTATAACTAATGTAGACTCTCTATGTGATTTCTTTGGGGCTAAACGGCTGAGGGACCTGGGCAGGACAAAACCCCAACAAGCAGGCCCTCATGTTACAATAGGCCATGCTGATTATGAGTTTATTATGTGTGGTGTATGGTACAATGTGTATATGTAGTGTGTGTTGTATGTGGTATGATATGTGTTACAGTGGACTATTCGGGTGCGGTATGTCGTGTTGTATAGAGATGGTGTGGGGTGTCACCAGGGAGCTGTGGCCCAGTTCCTTCACAGCCCCTTCTTCCACAGAAATTTTACCACTGTGTCAACACATAGTGAGAAAGATGGCTGACGCGGGAGTGACTGTAGTCCTGCATAGTGAGAAAGATGGCTGACGCGGGAGTGACTGTAGTCCTGCATAGTGAGAAAGATGGCTGACGCGGGAGTGACTGTAGTCCTGCATAGTGAGAAAGATGGCTGACGCGGGAGTGACTGTAGTCCCAGCACTGAGGAGGCCGAGGCAGGAGCGTTGAGAGTTCCAGGCTAGCTTGGCCTTTGCTGTGGCCCACTTTACACGGAAGGGTATTGGCTGGTCTGTGTGTGCTACCTCAGACTCCCTGACTGAGTTTCATTGCTGAGCTGCATCTGTCCTACTCTGGGCAGAGGAGGGGATGGCACAAATCTGGGGACAGTTACTAGCCCATGCAAGCTGGACAGGATGACAAACCCCAAATCCACTGCCACCCATCTAGACACTCCTGCTCAGGGGCTCAGGGTGGAAACAGCTGTGGCACAGCACATACCACGCTGGCTGAAGAGAATTTAGAATGCCTTACACTGTGGAACAGTTACGGAAACACAGGACAAAAAATAGCATCTGCGCGGACTGAGTCTCTCACAGCTTCTAAGCGCTTCCTGCTTCTTAATCCTGAAAAGTCACACTTGGCTGTCAAAACATCACTTTCTAAAATTACCAGCACTGGCACGCTTCCAGCAGAGGGCCATAGGGCTGCTGGCTTCAGAGAGTCCCCACAGGCATGAGTCTAGCCTCTGAACACAGAGCACTTGACTCTTTGGGAATCTTTGGGATTCCCAGGCCAAGGCCAACACTGCACTCCAGCCCAAGGGCATCTCTGAACTTACTGCAAGTCTGTCCTGGCTTGGGGTAAGAGAGGCAAGGGACACCTGGAGCTGTGGGCACAGGGTCCTCCCATCCCCCCTTGCAGATCCTAATCTGACTCCATGATATCCAGCCCACTGTCTTGCCCCAGTAGGACCAACCATTCCATATAACCAGGTTATGTCTCTCCTTAACCGGACGCTACGGTTGGTCCTGGTCAGGCATGACATTTTCATGCTGTAGAAAACTCAAGTCAACAATGAAGAGCTTACCACTCTTGGGAAACACACCATGCCCCCAATCCTGGATAGCTGTCAACACCCCAAGTCAGGTGTTACTCCTGGAGAGGAGGGCTGAGGCCGTCCCTCACCCTGGGGCAAGAGCAAAGGAACGTCTGGGGGACATTGAACTGGACTGTTTACAGTGCTGCCACACTTCCACACGGGGAGAGGGCAGGCTGAGCCTTCTGTAAGGCAACCCCGCCTTGTGTGTAGCAGAAAGAGTTTGGAAGGCACCCAGCCTGTGTGAGTCCTCGCTGAGCTGAGAACTCCACCTGTGCCTGGGACAGGAGCTGGACCATGATTCGGTGTCCTGAGCTCTCAGCAGAAACTAGCACTCCTCTGTCTGTCTGTCTGTCTGTCTGTCATCTGTCTCCTTTCTTTTCTCTCCCGTTCTTCTCTTCTCCTTTCTCCCTCCCATCCTTGTTTCTTCTCTCCTCCTTTTTTAAAATCTTTTCTGAGACAGGGTCTCACTTGCTATGTAGCCCAGGCTGGCCTCTATTTGGAGAGTTTCCTGCCTCAGCCTAGGGGCTGCTGGGACTACAGGTGTGAGTTGCCACCTCTCTCTCAGAAACATTCTTGGTTAAGACTGTGAGTGTTAGCTTTAGGAGACAGCAGGTTTAATGATTAGGAGAGAAAGTTTGGTAAGATGCCCTGAATGTCCTTAACTCTGAGGCACATGGAGCTGTGACCTGTCCTATATATGATCCGAGACTAGATTTCTAGCACTCTCTGAAGGTAGCGCCTCCCCACTGTCCATGCCCAAGGTTTATATGAGATTTCTGTAAAGCCCACCATGACCCTAGGACCCAACTTAACCTATAGTCCCAAACACACAAGGGCTAAACCAAGGCGTAAATTTAACTCATCAAGAAGGGTGAAGCATTAAATTAGAAGTCAAAACTGATCTTTGAACATCTCAATTATCAGTGAACACATACCACTCTAAAGAGCCTGACACCCTCTTGCTGTGGCCTTTCTTACCTTTGAGCTCCTGAGCCACAGCAGGGGTCCCTTTCTTCCTTGGATTCCACAACCCACTCAGCAGTAAAGCCACTGTATCCAGAGTCTAAACTTAGGACAAGCAACCCTCTTAGCCTTGCCGTGCAACTACCTTCCCTTGGCCTTGACAAACGGCAGCCCATTAGTTCATTACTCTAGGTGTCAGGCTTTACAGAAATCACTTAAAAACCTTGTGGATGGACAGCGGGGAACCGCCACCTCCAGAAAGTACTAGAAATCTAGATCATATATTAGGCAGGTCACAGTTTTGCATACATACAGCACACTGAAGTTAATTATGGCCAGCTCCCTGACCCCACCAGGCACTCCTCAAGAGTAAGGGTCTCTGGCACCAGCAGGAAGCCTTTGTTCAGGATGCCAACCTGAGCTTTGTGTAGTTGTTTGTGGCTTCTCTTCTATGGGCCTGAAGGGTAAAGCTGTGGTTCAGGGAGGAGGTGGGGGGGGGAAGGGCTGCAGACTTGGCACTAGTATTGCAACCCCTCGGGGGCCAGCTTTTGAAAAGGTGTCTGGGAACATGCAGGATTTGTCCTGGCGGATGAGACAGGTACCTCAGGACCAGGCTCAGCCAGCTCCAGCAGGTCACAACAGAGGCCCAGCCCACAGCAGCCTGCACCCTAACTCTGACACTTCCTGGGCAACCACGCTCATGGTTACTGTCTGCAGCTGAGGTTAGAGTAAGGTCTGTTGAGCCTTCTTTCAAGGGTGCCAAACCCATGTGGGCTTTGCATTCTACCATTTTGGTCTCTGGTTCTGGACTATAGAGCACACTGGAGATTTGCCCCAGGTAAGCCTCAAACACCGACTATGAAGGAAGGTGTTGCTTGAGGACACCAACAGGCCTAGACTGGTGTCCAGGAGTGAATCTGGCAGGAGGGGCCTGGCCCATTGGTGCCCAAGCCTGTGGGGAGCATTCCCGCCCAGCTTGCTTCCTGTATGCTTAGCAACCAGAGCGGTCAACAGCAACCAAGATGCCCACGCCCCGTGCAGGAAATAGGTCCTCAAGACAGTGTGGACCTGGATTCCCTGGGACGAGCACTGAGCACATGGTCACCAGCAAGCTGACAAGTGTAATCCGCTCGTCACAGACCATGCAAAGACAAACAGTGAACAACAACAACAACAAAAGTCTTACTGGGAAGAATGTTGGGATATCTGTTCTTTTCTCTGTTTTCTTCTTTATTTGCTAGATCAAACGTTCCTTGTATGTGTCCAGATGGCAATGACTGGAAGGAAATGGAGAGCAGAGTGAACACTGCTGACTCTAAACCCAGGTTCCTATCAACTTCCCTACCAACCCCCGGAATTAAAACTACCACCTGTCCATCGCCCATGTCTTTCCTCAGGCCCCACACTAGACACTGGGTGCACAATGAGCTCTACTCTAAGCTTTGCTAGGTCAGGAATTCACTCACATCACGATCCCATCATGCCCCAGTCCATACAGGCTTTAGCCCAGGAAGGGATTCCTCGGGTACAGATGAACTGATCCCAAAGGGGTCCTGGTGCAGGAGTCAGAGAAGCAAAGACTACCGAGAAGAGGGTGCTGAGACCCTGGCCTGAGCTGCAGTTGAGGAGGAGCAGGATCCTGGAAAGGCACTGTAGACACAGCCCTCGCCATGCTTAGGACTCAGACGTCTCTGTGGATTGGGTCAGGTCAGGTAAGTAGGGTTGGGCCTAGAAGCTCCCTAGAAATGCTGATTCTCCCAGCCCCCATATTCAGCAGCTAGGAGTTTGGGGCTCTTTGAGGCTCCAAATGCACCACCTTAGTGACCGCGGCAGCCCAGCTGAGGCGTGTCAGTGTGAAACGAAAGTTTCACTTTGCTGGGATGCTGTCGCTGAGAAGCCATCACACCCGGGATGGAAGTGACCATGTGGGTTTCGGGTTCCTTCTACCACTGAAGCCACCCTGCCTCTGATTTTTGGTTGCCTCCAGCTGTTCGCCTCTTGCTTGCTTCTGGGCTCCTCCTCAGACTCAGATAAGGCAAGGTAAAGAGTACTCTGTACTTGAAGTCATACCCTGCCACATTAAACCTGACTCCGGTTGGACCCAGGACCAACTAGGTCCTAGGACTGGGCTCCAAGGAAGAAGCGTTCCTACTTACTGAGTGTTTGTGATGAATCAGGCATGGAGAAAATACACGGCTCTTCTGCCTCCCCTCACAATCAGCCTACGAGTCAATGACATGGGACCAGACCCAAGGAATAGTGGCTGGAGACGGGCTCAGTATCATTTGGCTGAGGAGGTAGTCAGACCTGGAGGGACTCCCTTCCTCAAACATGGGAAACATGAGCTTTCCTGTTTTCGGTGTCCTGCTCGAAGTCCCTGGGAGCTGGGGCCTGGCTTCATAGAGTAGCCTCAGATGACAGCCAGGATGTCCTGGGATTGCTCTCATTTGGGTCAGGGCCCTGACCTCCCTCTAGCAGGCAGGAGCGTCTTCAGTGGCCAGCTCAGTTCTCCTCAAGGGCTTACCTCAGGATACCATAGGGCACCCCCTTCTCTGCTCTGGGGCCGCCACAGTTCATAGCCACAGGCAGAGGCTTTGCCTGGCTCAGTATGGAAGGATCAGTCAGAGGTCATCCTAGCAATCCCAGTGAGGAGTTCTCAACTTGGTCGCCAGCTACGAACACTCATGTGCCTTAAGTTCAGATTCACCAGAGCTGGCTTGACACTACCTCCTTGGCTCTCCCTGAATGCTGAATTTGCGATGACAACCTAGGGCCTTCTCAAAAGGTTTCAGCCCTGGACACAAAAAACAGTTACAGTGGCACATGAAACCCTGAAGCTGGCAAACCCCACAGCATGAGCAGATCCTAGGAGCTCAGCGATAACACTGCCAATAGCGATTATTAATTGTAACAAATGGAGCGTTACCCTGCAGGCGGCCCACAACAGAGGGACCTGCTCTGAGGGAGAGACGGGGTACACAGGAGACACAGGAGCGCTCCAGTGTTATGTAATTTTTCCGTGTACTTGAAACTGCTCTAAAATAAAGCCTATTCAAAACGACAAACTGGGTAAAACAAAGGGAGGCAAAGTAACTGCAATGCAGTGGCCGATGAAGCCTGAGTGGAAAGAGGAATCAGGCTCTGGCCCATCCTTTCCACAGCTGCATGGCCTTGGGGGGGTGGGACAAAGAGATGAGGTGGTCCACTGTGTCCCCCCCACCCCTAGGCTCCCGGAGGACAGGACTAGGTCCCACTTGCTGGGACACAGTGGGGAAGATGCTCCCAAGAGAAGGGTTTTCCCTGCACAGAGGCCTCCTTTTCTAGGATTGAATTCAGGAACTGGGAAGAGGATAGAGATCTGCCTTCTCCAGGAGGAACTAGCAGATAGCATCTCATCCACATGTTACCTGTTACTTATTTCTTTGTGTGTTACCAAAGTCCCATAGGGCAGGGAAAACCCTATTTCACAGATAAGGAAACTGAGGTAGAGGCTTAGAAAACATCCCAAGTCTTCCAGGCCTAGACAAGCACTCAGGCAAGCCGGTACTGATGATTCCAAGGTCAAACAAACCCCTTCTTATCCTCAAATTCCTGTTCCCCTGACCCTAGGCTCGGCCGTACAGGAATATCCAGACAAATGATGAGACTCACCCAGATCCCTCCCAGGACCTTTGGAAGGGGCCATCAGACCAGAGAAGGGAGTGGGGGTAGGAAAACCCAACTTTTTAAATGTGTTCTCTGAGAACCAGAGCGGCTGATCTGGGCAGAAGAGAGATGTCGCAGAAGTGTGGCCTTGGTAGTTCCCCACTGGAGAGAGGGACAGGCTACATACACTCTACCCCACAGCTGTATCTTTAGCTGCCCGTTGCCAGGCAGGGGGACTTTGCACAGCTGAGGGCTACACAGAGGCAGGCTGGGAGGGACAGGAGGGGGGAAAATTTGTTTGGGGTATAAAATTTACAAGGCTCCCGAAGAAGCCAAGAATCAGCAGAAATGAGTCCTCCAGGCAACATCTTTTCTATCGTGTTTTCTTCTTACAATTTTGAGATTACAATTATTCGTCTGTGCGTGCATGCCTGTGTGCACACGTGCCTGCCATGGCATGAATGTGAAGGTCAGAAGACCATTTTCACAAATCGGTCCTCTCCTGCCACCATGTGGGTTTCTGGGATTGGACTCAGGTTGTCAGGCTTGGTGGCAAGTGCCTTTACCCGCTGAGCCATCTTATCAGCCCAGAAACATCTTTTGGAAAAAGCTAACTTAATGTTCAAAATTCGTAAGGGTGAAAACATCAAACTTTTAAATAGTGGTAGGATCCATAACCTCATGATACAGCCCGTTGTGGGGTCCCTGACAACAGGGATGTTCACTGACACAGCTCTCTCTGGATTGTGTTTAGGCTGTTTCAGCCATCTCTCTCCTTGTTTTGATATTTTAAAGAAGCTTTTAAGCCATGGCAAGTCTTCGCGACTGTGCTTTTCGTGTCCTCTTGAGTTCTGCACCTAAGCCAAGTCCCTCAGCTACCTCGTCCTGCACCTGGCCTACTCCCAGACCCTCCACTACCAGTAGGGTCACTGGCACCCCACACGGGACAGCAGAAGTGGAAGGGGAAGTGGGAGACGCAGGGCAGGACAAGCTTCTACCAGCAACGTGAGGGACAGCTATTTTGGAAAACGAGAATTAACTTCTGCTGTTAAGTTGTAAATTTTCAAAACACCAGAGCTTGAGTGCTATCTTTCAGTATGACCTAATTTGGAAAAAAAAAAGAAGAGGAGGAAAACACACTTGGCAGCAATAAGAAGGGAAGCAAGACAAAGAAGAGGGTGTGATGCTGAAAAGTAAGTGAAGGGTGGTTCGGTGCCCCAGCACCTTCCCCTGTCCCCCCAGACATCTCTGTGCGAAAGCCAGGTCAGCATCACTGTCCATACCACCTCTGGAAACAACCACACTGCACTGCCTAAACACCACATCCTCTAGGCTCACGCTTGTGCTGCCCTAGAGCCTCCATCCCCAGGTGCTGATGGCTGGCGGTGGGAGTGACCTGGAGCAGAACACCCGATGTGACAACGCTGGGACAGAGACAGGCCCAGGTGGCCATCCCTGGACACCCACGCTTGCTCAGGACCAGCATTCAGCTCCCAGCCCTGCACGCAGGGTGAAGACTTGAGCAAAACACTTCAAAACGGCAACAGTATGGAGCCTTGTATCCAAGACAATGCGTCATGCCTACCTATCTGACAGACATTAAAAAGATGAACAACTTGGGCCTGGGTGATGGCCGAGAGATTAAGAGCACTTTCTCTTGTAGAAGACCTGGGTTCCGTTCTCAGAGCCTACTTGGCAGTTCACGACCACCCGTAACTCTAGTTTAGGGGACCCGATGGCCTCTTCTGGCACTGTATGCATGGGGCACACATATACATAAAATAAAAACTTAAAAAAAAGGAAATGGGCAACTTCAGGGAGGAAATGGGCAACTTCAGGGGTGGGGTGACCCATCTGCACTGTGTCTTGAGAGTCGAGAATGACTGTGAGGCTGTCTGTGGGCAAGGGCATGTCTCAGGGAGCCACTTCTCCTCAAAGGCTGTGGGAGGGATTCCTCACAAACAACAGAGACTCACGCACACTGAACATGACTTAGTGTCCCCTGCAGACAGTCTCCATAACTACTGAACTGTCCCATGACGATGGCTCGGAGGGACAACTGCTGATCTGATCAGAAGCTGGACCTCCTGGGGGACCGTGACAAGAGGCTTGGTGGGAGGCTCTCTGCAGCCTTCAGCATTGAAACTGCCACCAGCATGAAACATGGTAGAAACATGGTTATCACAACTGGTGGCACACGTGGTACCCAATAACTTGAGCTGGCAGCAACCCTCAGGAGCATCAGACTCAACTATCTCACTTCAACAAGGAGCAGTGAGCACCAACGAAGGGCACAGCACTAGGGACCAGGCTCTCCAGACCCCGCCTGTGAGCAGCATCGCAGTGGGCACCAGGTCCAGACCCTCCTGCTGCTCCTCGTGGTGGTCAAGACCTGGGGCACTCACATTGAACTCCTCACGGAAGCGCTTGCAGTCATCTGCTGATCGCACACGGATCTCCTCCTCCAGGTGCTCCACCGGGATGGGGAAGTACTTCTTGGGACCCGACGGAGACCTGCTCAGCAGCATCACTCTCTGCTGCTCTGTAGGGTCAGGAGAAACAGAGAAGCCACTTAGTTCCTTTGCCCATGGGTGACTCAGTCCTTGGACGGTCTGACAGCATTCCTGATGGATCTGTAGAGTGGGAGGGGAGCAGCACTCTCAAATCACGCACCCTGGGGCTAACTCAGCCCTGAGCCACTAAATCAAACATCTGCTTCCCAACACACCCTCTTTTCGGCAAGTGATGGCAGCATTCCTGTCCATCACAGACACCGCATTCTTGTTCTTGCTCGCTAGCTCACCCGCCACTCATCCTTCCTGCTAGCCTATGCTCCTACACAAGGGTTACTGCAGCTTCATGCGGCAGGGTCCAGGTTTGGAACCAGAGAAGAGGAATCACAGGGCTCTAGATATAAACTCAGAATGGACGGGAATCTGCCAGGATCTCTGTTGTGCAGCCTCCTCTTCTTGGCAACACACAGGACTGCGTCCCCAAATTCCATACCTTGCAATGCAGAGAGACTAACCATCCTTGAGGCAGGAAGAGGAGGTTATTGTAAAGGAGACAGTGGGCTGTGGACTGAGGGGCTTGAACAAGTCACTCACACAAGCTCAGAATGAGGTGCGAGCAGTGTCAGGGACTGGTGTTTCTCTTCACAGGGAGAGAGCTGACATTAATAAGGTCAGTAGAATAAGTCATCTCTCACCCTTGCAAAAGGCCCTGCCCCATCTGCAGGGTTCACTGAGTCTATGCCACAGACTTTGCTCCAAGGCCAGCCTTTGGCTTCAGCCAGGCGAGCTGGTAGAAGCCTGTGGGCTTCTGTTCCCCTCCCAGCCACACTCTTCCTCTTCACTGGCTTCTGGGATGTGCAGAGGATTGAGAAGAGCAGGCTGGTGCCATATGATGGTCTACTGAGGTGTGCAGGTCCCCCAAGCCCTGCAAGGCTACAGCTCAGTAGAGTTCTTTGTTGCTTACATTCTCCCAAGCTCTGGGGGTTGCATTAGCCCCTTCACTACTTTGAGTGAGTTCTGATGACAGGCACATTAGTTACCTCAAGCCAGGCACAGCTATGTCGGAAGTTATGGCAAAGCTGAAGCTACCAGTATAAAGCAGTGTTTTGAGCTTTTAGTTGTCACACTGGGGATTGTACCAGGGACTTTGCATATGCTTGTCAAGTGCTGTGCCACTGAGCCGTATCCCCGGGATTCGTTGGCTCTTTGAAGCAAGATTTTGTTATGTAGCTCAGGCTGGCCTTGAACCTGCGATGCTTCTGCCTGAGCAGGTGCCTCCAAACGCTGAGATTACAAGTCTGTGCCACCCCACTCAGCTAGAACCTGTGTGTTTAAAACCTTTTATTTGTCTACCATTGGAACACAGAAAGAAAAACAAGCTTTTGTAGGCAGCATTTACAAGTTAGAACACAACCCGAATCTAAGCTAGGCATGTCCCCTAACTGACGCTCCTTCGAAAGAGAGAGTAGCTTTGGCCCAAGCAGTGTCCTTTCCAGCTTGATTCTGAGGCGCCACAGTGTCAACTGAACACTTCTCTTTACAAGTAGGAGCCTTATCATAGGTTGATGTCAAAGGCCTCAATGTGAAATGTTAGGTGGCAAAGCCCTGCTAACCTGACAGGATATGAATGGTCTCTTTAAGAAAAAAAAAACCCACAAACTGAAATGTCTCAGACATCCGCTCTTCTGTGCAGGGAAAATGACCTCTGACACCAAGTCCCAAAATATAGAGAAATTCTACGTTACTAGGAAGCGGTAGCACGAACTGAGGCGGAGCTGGAGAGAGGAAGGCTTGAGTGACAGCTGCACAGGGCTGTGAACGCCTGTCCCTTTCAACGTCAGCGCCGAGACCCCGTGTGCAATACCTTGCTCTTCTAGGATCCCGTTGGGCATCTTCTTGTCGTTGCTGCTGACCACGGCTTTCCTCTGCTTCCTGAACCTTAGAGGCAGAAGATGCGTTAGGTCTTGTCCCAGCAGGAACCCCCAAGCCCTGAGTGTGGCGATACCCACCAGGTGAGCCGGGAAAAGCTCTTTCGGCTGCTCATGGCTGAGCCCTGTGCAACTCAGGCCGGCCAGCTGGTGTCTGAGCTGTTTGGGCCCACACCCCCAGCCTCCAGCACACTCATTTCCTCATAGGAGCTGGTTAGGGCACGTCAGCGCCTGGGGACACTCCTACCTGAAGAAGTAGGCTGCGAGGAGGAGTAAGAGGAGGAGCAGAGGCAGCAGCAGCCAGGTGAGCAGTGGCTGCGAGGTACCAGGGTCTGGAGGGCCTGTGGGTGGGCAGATGGGAGAGGGCAGAGCCCCCATCAGAATCCTGCGTAGGGGGGAGGGAGGATTCCCGCAGCACACCACATGGTACAGTTTGCAAATGATCTCCTATCAGTTCTTGGGACAGAGGAATATGATGGCGTGACTTGTCCGAGGCCCCTGTACCCCAGTGTATGCTGCTAGTCAGCTATTTCTCTGAGCACCTCTGACCTAGCCCCTCTCCACAATGAGGAGGTAGAGGAAGCTGGAGACCCCTCAGGGAACAGCTGTTGTGTCTCAGCCCAGTTGGGGCAGAAATACCAGGCATAAAGGAACAGGTTGGCCCCAGGGTTGGGTATAGTTCTTGAGGAACAGATACACTGTGGGCTGGCTTTTCAGGGCTGTGAACTCTCTGTCACAATGTCAGGAGTGCAGAGACCTCTGGCCTTCATGAAGCACCCTTGCTTGTCCATCCTGTGTACCTACCACTCTCTGAGTGTCCCTGTCCCTTGACGCTGGTGACCTTGTGGTCATCAACTTATCCGCCCTCTCAGCCTGTTAGGGTGCTCTCTAATCTCCACAACGTTCCCACCCAAAGGGTTCCATCTAATGCCTGCTACACCAGTTAACCAGCTTGGCTCCTCTCTTGAACTGGCCCAGAGGGCTGTGTACTGGAGTTGAGGAATACAAGCTGTCAGGAGTGAGCATGCCCCCCATGGGAAGGCCCTGGAGATCAGTACCTAGATTTCCATCCTCTTGAGTTCCAGAGTGCTAAATATTGTTCCCAGGCTGAGTGTGTGTTGGGGGGGGGTTCATGACCTTCCTTCCATGGGCCAGCCTAAGTCCCTTGAAGCTCAGGGATCCACGAAAGAGTTTCAAATCTGGTCATTGTCTTCCTATCTCTGTGAATGTAATCTAGAGGCTGTGACCCATAGCATACCTGTGGCCCTGTCCCAGAGGTTTGTATTAGGCTTAACAGGTAGGAATATCTGTCCTTTTCTTCCAGTCTAAACCTGCCCATTGCCCGGCTGGGCCCCTTCAGGAGCAGCTTGACCAAAGACTTCCTGTCTGTGACTCCAGGAATGCTATACCCTGGGCTAGGTAGGACTGGGAGCAAATTCTAGCCTGGGCTGCTGAGAGCTGCCTGGAACTGAAGGGCAGGGCTGAGCCAGGGCTGGGGAGTTGCACTGCTCAGGGTACCCGGATTCAACTCCATCCATTTTTGGCCAAAGGCCATTAGAAGGCGTGGGAAGCCTCCTTCTTCTTTTCCAGGAACGCTTACTATCTTTTCTTGGTGTGTCACCACAGTGAAACTACCCACTTCTGCATTGCCCAAGGTCAGCCTCTAGCTGAGCATCTGCTCTGCACGCGCAGTCACTAAACTGGTCAGCCACAAGCTCCACTCTGTCGCGGTCAGAGAGGCCTCTGGGCCCTGCCAATTCTCCTCTGGGCCTTGCCAAAGACTTGATGGGCCAGCCCCCATGTCCATGTTCTTGGAGGACAGGCTGCGGGAACAGACGTGGGGATTCCACAAGGCATGGATTGGATGTCCCATGCTGTAGATGGGTTGTCATACAGGCAGAACAAGTGACTCGGGGGGCTCGCTCTTCCTTAAATTGGTTTCTGTAACTTCTAATGAGGTTTGTCCAGGAAGGCAGAGGTCAGGACCAGAACTCCCTAGGCTTTCAAAGGGCAGTAGGAACATCCAAAGCCAGGCTGGTTGGTGGGGAACACGGGGATCCATGTGAGGCTTGTTCTGGCTCTGGGGAATCAGAGGCTATGGGAAGATAGGTCCAGACTACTTACTTCAGACATTGCAAACTTTATGCAAATGCTTTCAAAGTTGTCGATTTTGGTCAGTAATTAGATTTAAATTTTACTTTGATAAACAGTGTGGGCCAGAAAAGAAACCCTTGTGCAACTAGGGGCAGTGTTCTCTCGACCCAGTGGCATTCCACCCAGGGAGGCATGAGGTCTCCCAGGGGACATCCTATAGTCACATTCTGCTTCCAGTTCACACTGACTCTGGGTCTTTCTAGATAGCTTAGCCTTATTCCCTAAAGTGATGTCGTGTTTCCCAACTGTATGTGAGTGAGTACATGTATGTTTACATAGATTTTAGGCATAGGCATCCCTGCATGTATGTGTTCACACATTTGCTTACACAGAATCCAGTTCTGACACTGGAAAGACAATGGTTTGCAGGTGAGGTGTGGCCTGGAGCTTTTTCCTCTGTGGGGGACACAGATTTCCCCAGTGACTAATCTGTTGAGAGGGACCCATGCAGAGGGGCATGGGCCAACCCGGGAAGGGGGTCAACTCTTTCCAAACCATGTGGAACTCTGCACCAATTTGCAACAGATAGTACTCCTCCAATGAAGGGGTGTTCTGTATCTCTAAGGGGTCCCCAGTGGGGAGGCAGAGTTGGTGTACAGGAGTGGGAGGAGGGAAGGAAAGACAGGGAGCACTGTGAGGAGCTGTGTTCTAGGAAGAGACAACACAGCCCCTGAAAGATTGGACTGTAGAACTTTCTGGGTTCTAGTCCATAAAGCTTCGTGGGCCAGAGGCCCAGAAATGTTTATGTGATAAATATCCAAGTAACGCAGACAAAGTAACCAACTGCTTTGTTTCCTTGACATGAAGTTGGGAGTGTATCTTCCTGTACATTTTCTCCTATGAAGCTGTGTTCATAGACATGCAGGTTTGGTAAATAAATAGATGCACTCCTCTATCCTCTCATCCAAGATCACATGGGTTGCAGGAAGTACTATTATTTTATGAATTGTTTGGGAAGGAAAAACCCCAAACTAATGTTTATGCAGAATCGTCCCCTTGACACATCCCAACACTAACGCTATGTATGAAGTGACCAGATGACACACACTCTGAACAGGTCCCCAGTTCACCTCTCCCATTGACCCCAGAGAGATGCCACGCTGGGTGAGCTTCTTCAGTCTGTGTCCCAGCTGCTTGCAGTCCTACGCTTTGGATGGACCCAGATCACATGGGTATTTGAGGCTATTTCCCACTTTGCTCTTCCCTGCACTTCTTCTACTTCTATCCTTAAAAAAAAGAGATTCATTTCCAATACAATAAGTGTTTATGTGTATGCATGTGTGTCTGTCTTGGTGTGTTTGTTCTATTTGTGTGCAAGTGCTTGTGTAGTCCAGAAGAGGGTGTCTGATCTCCTGAAACTGAGGTTTCAGCCAGTTGTGAAGGGCCGTGTGGTGCCAGGAACCCAACCTGAGTCCTCTGGAAGAGCAACAAGTGCTCTCAATCACTGAGCCCTCTATCCAGCACCTAACTTGTGCACTTTGTCTCCCAGGGTTTCTGCATGGCATCTCCCACAAGTGGACCCTTGTGTCCACTGCATATATTATCAAACAACCATAGAAAATTTCAGATGATCTCCCAAAGCATCTGACGTCCATGCTCACTTGGGGTTTGTGAGGGAGCCACTTTCTCCTGGACAGGCAAAAACACAGTAACATTTTAACTCAATTTTCTTTTATTTCTAGGAAGTTCGGCTCCTTTGCATGGTAATTAAAATGGAATTAATTAGATACTTTGATTCCCCCCCCCCCGGTTGTATCTGACATCTCCTACTAGCTTCAGATGTCAACTTGACAGAGCCCAGAATTATCTGGAGGACTGCCTTATTCAGATAGGCCTATGGTCACGCCAGTGGGACATTTTATCAATCATCGGTTGATGTAGGAGACCTCAGACCACTCTAGGTAGCACCATCCCTAAGTATGGGTATGTGAGCTTGAAACTGGAGTGGGTAGAGCATGGGGCAGTGAGGGAGCCTGTAAGCAGAGGTCCTTCTTGGTTTCTGCTCTAGTTCCTGTTTGAGCTCCTACCCTGACTTCCCTTTGTGAAGGACCTTGATTGGGATATGTAAGCCAAATTAACCCTTGCCTCCCTGGGTGCTTTTGGTCACGGTCTTTATCACAGCAATAGTAAGGCAAATCAGAGCATCATCTATTTTCCTACTGTGCTCTTTTACATGTTAATTTTCAAGGATTCTTCCTGTATGTGTTATAGATGATAACATTTCCTTACAATTTTTACATATTTATAATGAATTCTTTGTCTAAGAAAATGCGTCATGATGAATATTGAATTCATTTTGGCCAATGATGAAAAGAAGCCATTTCCTGTTGTTCTGGCACATTCTGGCAATGTGCTAACCCTCAAGAGATACTTCATACTTTTTCAGGAGCCAGATCTTTTAAAGAGAACTTGTGATGACCCCCCCAAGTTCCAGGACAAAGGAGCTGCCATGTAACTTGAGGCCTTCATAGCTCCTAACAGTGCAACCACAGATGCTGCTAAGCATGCCAAGGCCCGGGAGAGACCTAACCAGAGTTTGCTTCTGTTCTGGGTGCTGAGGTCATGTGACAGTCTTCGCTTCCTGAAAGTAACACTTCCTGCCCATGACAATGTTATGAACCAATAAATCTTGCTTTCAAATGAACCGGAAAGCCCTAGACATGGACAGTGATGCCACCCTGAGGGAGACTCAGGTACCACCTGTTGGGGTGTCACAGGACTCTGACAATTCTTACCCCTACTGTAAGGAGATGCTCTGTCCCCAGGGCTTCAAGAAATTCACAGGGACATACGAACAGTTTTCCAGGTGTCCCTAAATAGCCAGCTGATTAGAGTTGGTGAAGGAAGTTCGGGGTGTGGGTTGGGAGACTTTAGGGAATGTTCCTGAAGGTCACTGTCCTTGAGGCAGGGCTGGGGTGCCCTAGGCTGTAGGACCCTGCTGAGGACCTGTGTGTGGAAAGCCACCTGCAGAGAGGCGTGTGCTGCAGTGTCTGGGTTGTTTTTTTTCTGTGGCTGTGGGTTTCCCCTGGGGTGTCAGGGCAAGGAGGAAGTGGGAAGACAGTACAGCCGCCCAGGGTGCTCTCAGCCTGGGTGTTCGCTTCCACGGCAGCACAGCACCTCTTTCCTCCCCTTAGGGCCGTCACTGTCTCTAGGATATTATCTAGGGACAGGAGACCCTGTAAAGCCCTTGACGGGGCGAAGCTGACCCACTGGGATGGCACCAACCTCCATGGACTTTTTCTAAAGAGTGTTTCTGTAAGGATATTGACAATCTGGGTTTTCTTTAAGCCTTGCAAGGACCAGGCAGGACGCTGAATTTCATGTGTAAACTAGATCGGGGCACAGCCGCCAAGACAGCTAGAGACAGCCATCCAAGGGGATTTCTGGGTGGGATTAACACTAGAATCCATAGGCTGAGTAGAGCAGATGGTCTGCCCCAGTGTGGCTAGGCTTCACCCTGTCAGGAATGGAGCGAGTATGTAATAAGGGACGGGCACGAGGCAGGTGCAGAGACAGGGGTTAGCCTTTGCTATTGCACATTCATTCTGACTTTACCACCAGGGCACACTGCAGGGAATCCCTGTCAACTCCTCATCCTGATCCCACCCATCGGCCCTGAGCCTAGCTCTCCCTGGGTGCAGCACAATCCATAAAAAAGTCACAGTGAAGGAGTTGCGGGATTGAGGTAGCAGCATGCCCGACTTTCAGAGACAGGTCAGATGACCGAGTCTGGAGCTTGCTCCCTGTAGACCACAGCAGAAGCCAAGGTGTGGGGTGCTGCTGTGTCCTGAAGGCTGTCCAGCCCGCTTGTCTCTGTAATGCTCACTGCACTGCCAACCGAGAGTCGGGACGGCTACCACCTGTGCCTCCTGAGTCCGGGCGGGGAGGCACAGAGGGGTTCAATAAGGCCTTTCAGCTTACTCAGCTAACAAGGAGCTGAGATGGGGTTGGAACCCAGGCGGTGAGAGCCAAGAAGACCCATTCTTGGTTTTTCTCTCCATTTCCTCATCCTCTTCCTCACTTTGGCTTTGCAAAGTATTTACTTATTTAATTGAGATGAAATTTACATGTTAGAAAATGCACCTGTTTTCAATGTATGGTGAATAAGTTCCCAAGGTTAGGCGGCTCTGGCTATTGTAGTATTATTATTAGGGTATTTCTTTTTTCTTTTATTAGAGTATTTCTTTGTCTCCATTAAGAACCCTTCCATCTTCATCCTCAACATAAGCAACTGCTCACTACTCTCCCTGCCCATGCTCTTCAGGTCCTGGAGATTTCCTCTCAATGTAATCCTACCTTTGTCTATAGCATGTGGTCCCTGTGTCTACCTGGTGTCACTGGGAACATCCCTGAGCTTCCTCCTTGATATCACATGGACACCCGTGTGCTTTTTCCTCTTCTGTATCCTTTAAACTACAAAGTGAGCGGAGAGACTAACAAAAACCCCCATCCCTGCTCTGGACTGTATCTGTCCTAACCTTCTCATGAGTACAGGGCAGCACTGTTCATTCCAACTCCATCTCCTAGAAGCCATGAGACACCCAAGAATGCTCCTCGTTCATCTCTAAAATTAGTGATTCCTTTTTTTTAAAAAGAGAAAACTCACCACATATCAATATTACAGAATATTATAACGATTTCTTAGTCACCATTTTTAGACCTGTTGTGTGGCAATTTCCTCAATGTTGAAACATCTTGTGAAGGGGAGTCAGAAGCTCACAAAGCATAAGAAAGCTGTAAGACCCACAAAGCTTTACGAGCCATAGACAATTTGCCAGGGGTGTGTTTGGGGTGGAGGGATTCTTCCATCGAGTTGCTTACAAGTTGCCTAGGAGATTACCATGAGACAGTGAGCTGTTACCCAGGCGGGAGTGGGCTTTCCAGTAGGGCAGCTGCCTCTGAGTCACGCCTGCTTCTCTGCGTAACCCCAAGACATGTACTGGCTCACTAAGGGAGGCATGGGTGCTGTCATTTCTTGGGTCTATGGTGGGTGTCCTCTCTTGGGCAAATAGCGGTTTTCTCATGTCTCCTCAGGAAAATTACCCAACAAACCATCAAGCCAATATTCACATTTGCCCAACCCATGGGTCAGGGTTTGGTAACCGTTGGTCCTAACAGAGCGCTGAGCGGCCAGACTTTTCGGAATTTATTGTTAAATTAATTAATTAATTGAGTGTGCCGACAAGTGGGCACACATACGTCACAGTGCACGTGGAGAGGTCAGAGGGCGACTCTCAGGGGTCAGTTTTCTCCTTTTCCACTGTATGGGTCTCAGGGATGGAACTCAGGTTGTCAGGTCTGACAGCAGGCTCTTTGTCCCCAAGTCATCTTGATGGCCCCTCTCATGCTTTCTCACTCTCTCCCTCTTCCACCGATGCTGAGGCTCTCCTCAGCAGGTGGACAGCCTCCTAGGACACACTTAGATAGCTCTGGCCAAGGATATGCGCTCGGCTTCCTAGCTGCCACACTGGAAGATTCACTGAACCCCTCTTTCCCGGGCAGTCCGAGGTGCTTGGGAGGTGGCTGTGTGCAAGGCAGCGACAGGGGCAGCTGGGATCAGGGTAGGGCTCTAACCTGCAGTTGTGCTGGTCCAATTGCTCTCTGTTGGAGCGGTGTCGTTGCCCTTGCCAGCTCTGGCGAGTGACAAGCTAAAACTTGCCAGCAGGAGTGGGCAGAAGGGATCCATGGCACACCTGCAAAGAGATAAGGGCTTAGAATTGTTCCTGGGTAGCAGGCCCTGGACATGGCTGTCACTCGACAGGGAGGGGAAAGAAATAAGAGATGAACTCATTATAGGTTTCAAGGGAGTCAAGAACTCTGCCTCCCAACTTCACAGTCTCCCCCACTGTCTTCCCACACTGTGGTGGTACAGTCACAGTCACCTACAGGTCCGGCCAGAGTTCCCACGGCTCACAACTCCCACACTGCTAAGGGTGAACTAGCTTGGAGAGTGACCAGACCTCAGTTTTGTCCACACTGCTAACCAAGAGGCATCTTAAGGAGTAACCTGGCACCCCAGATATCATGTCCCCCAATACCAACCGCTCACCCACTTCCCTTCCACAGTCATTCTCTGGCCAAGTTGTGTCTCTGGTGGGTGTCCTATCTTGGGTAAATAGATGCCAGTGCCTTCCTGTGTGATTTTTGGGTCCTTCTTACTAGGCTGGCCAAATCCACTCCCTCCAGACCTGGCACAGGAGCTCCTGGCCAACCAGTTTGAGGCTGGCTTCAAGGTCCTTCTCTTCCCTCTTCCATCTGTGGCTCTAAGCTCTGCCGGTCCACTTCAACAGCCCCCTCCAGACCTTGCTTCTGACTGTACTAACTTCCTGCTCCACAGAGCCATTTACAGCCTCAGGAGGAAGCTAAGTGATTACCAGTTTGGATGGATGCAGGGGACAGTCCAATTGGAAAGAGGGTCAACACAGAGAAAGCTTTTTCATACCAGGACCCCACAAGCAGTAACCTCTGATTCACACTTGGCCCCCACTTTGCCCAATCACCTTCAACCATCATTAGAAGCAACAGTGATGGTGACTACCCTGTAGTGTAATAAACCTTACTTGAGGACTCCTGACCAATGGAGGCAGGCAACGGCTCTGCCCAGCGCAGATATGGGCTTTCTGTCCATGGAACCTCATCCATGGCCGACCCAGAGGATCTGTCCCATCCTTATTAAGATCTGCTCCCAGTACCTCCATGAGGGATGTGAATGGACCAGACCTTAGAACTGAGGCTAGTAGACACTCAGCACTTGGGCTGTTCCAATAGGGAGCACTAATGTTTGCAATTACCAAAGGCCTGGAAGGAACATGGCAATATCCAGTGCTTCTCAGCAGGCAGCCCTGCCCAGATGAAACAACCCCTGTCCCTGTACATTGGAACAACCATCCCATAACAATTAGTCGGTGGCCACCAGCACATGTGGCCTCTCCTCTTCCTAGTTCCCAAAGGCACATTGTAGATTTACAAAGTGAGCCACAGACACAAACAGCTCTCTGCTTGAGTGCGTGCCCTCTTTAGGCTGCTGTTTGCATGTGTGTCATGGACACAGTAACCCCACGAGGGTTGCGAACCAGTGGCTCCTGGTGGTGAAAGACTGGACAAAGTTAGGCTACAGGGTTATAAAGCCCATGTTGAAGGTCAGGACTGCTGGGGACACACGCCCTCAACTGGATCCACGCTGCCCAGGCTCTCCTTTGACAGGCAGCTCCACACACATCGCCACACACTGCCTTTTCCCTTTCCAATCTGTTACTGAACAATGCCATGGTGCTTTACATACACTAGAGGAAACTGTGGAGTAATTGATGGGGAATTATTAATTGCCTCAGTCCAACTCCGGAGGTGTAGAATTCCTGGGTGAACCATTGTGCTGCATCCCAAGCATTAATAACCTTCCTCATCTAGCACTCAGAGATCTAAGAGGAGGCTAGGCCAGCACCCTTGAGGAGGATGAAGCTCAATTCCTCTCTCCTGTCATAGCAGTGGTCTCTAAGTTCTCAGAGCTGAAATTCCGGATGGGACCAGCAGAGGGAGACACACTGCAGACGTCACAACCTGTCCAGCCATCTGGTGTCTCTTTATTGTCCCACTTGTATTCTAAGCCTAGTGACAACCTGTCGGAGGATCCCTGGCTATCCACTCTCAAAAACTTGCGCAGGCTACTTAGTAAGCACAGACACGAATCTGTGCAGAAATAATGTGTGAAAGAGGCATTAAATCCGTGCTGAACTCCAAGGATTTGTAGCTGACTAGTATTCGCTGCGCGCCTGCCAAGTGCTGAGCGCAGGAGGCATGGAGCTAGTGCAGTCTGCAGGGCTGGAATGAACAAAGCAGTCTATTCCCAGAAAAGCAGACTTTATTTTTATTCTACTCGAAATCCACCCATCTATCAGTTTGACTATAAACCTATCTTTCTTATTCCATTGAATATTTCGCCAGGACTTCCCACGACCAAGTTCTAGGATC
This sequence comes from Ondatra zibethicus, assembly GCA_004026605.1. Classification (NCBI taxonomy): domain Eukaryota; kingdom Metazoa; phylum Chordata; class Mammalia; order Rodentia; family Cricetidae; genus Ondatra; species Ondatra zibethicus. The sequence goes on from PVIU01004225.1 coordinate 56,448, forward strand.
TGGACACGCGAAGTTGAGCCAAATCCTGATGTGGCCATGGAAGCTCCCGGACTTGGAAGGAGAGGGCAAGAGCAGCCTCAGCCACCCCTTAGAAGCTGTGGAGGCAGGGTCACACAGCCAGGGTGTCAGTCACAGTTTCCCTGAAATGAAGCATACAACCAGAACCTCCAGCAGTGGGAGGACACAGCGGGCTGGAGGAAGCTGTGCATGACCTACTGTCACGCCATCTTTGTCTTCACCCACAGGAACTGCTTCCTAGGGAGAACAGAAGAGTGAGGGTGGGAAGTTTGGGGCTGAAGGATGGAGAAGGCCACGGAACAACATGTTAGCCGGTGACTTGCTCCTTCAGGCTCACTTTCTAGTGACAACCCATGTTACTAGAATCACATGGGGGCCCAATACCAGATGTTGGAACTCTACATCTCTGGAGAGTGATAGGTTTATAATCAAAAATGTATAAAGGCCACCATCTCCCTCTCATGTTCCTGGTGTGTGTATGGGGGCGGGGGCATCTTCACACCAAGGGAACATGAATGAAGGCATGGAAGGTGCCATGATATTTTTTTCTCAGGACCACTGTCTCATTCCCAGGGTCCTTCACTTTAGCACACAGATTACCCATGCGTCTTAGACAGGACAGTGAAGGTTCTGGGAGCAGACTAAATTTGATCTGTGACGAATCTCCACAGCAGAAAGTCTTTAGCTTCAAGCAGGAGGGCTACAAACACTTGAGTGACAACGGACAGGTGTTTCTTTCTCACCTGCAGCACAGAGGGTGTATACCCATGGCAGAAAGTCTTTAGCTTCAAGCAGGAGGGCTACAAACACTTGAGTGACAACGGACAGGTGTTTCTTTCTCACCTGCAGCACAGAGGGTGTATACCCATGGGTGCTAGTCAGCCAAGGCTGGGCACCTTGCACCCGTGAGCAGCAGTTCAGTGTAGGAAGTTCAGATCTGGGAGGAAGGATCTGGTGCTGTGAAATGATGGCTGGTAACTTAAGTCGCTCTTTTGGAACACAGCAGAGTCGCCGGCCTTGGCCCTTTCTGCCTTTACTACCCCTTATCCAGCCACTAAACTGAAGCTCTGAGGGCTTGGTTGTCCGTGTGTGTAACGCATGTGAGGGCACTGACTTGGGAGGCCATGTGAAGGTGTCAGCTCCCTTGGAACTGGAGTTGCCGTCTATTGTGATCCGTGAAGTCCATGTGAGTGCTGGAAACCAAGCTTCAGTCCCTCTGCAAGTGCTCTTAGCCGCTGAGACAGCTCTCCAGCCCCAAGTATCTGTTTCTAATGTCTGTCTTCTATAAAATCAGGACAGGTGACTCACTCAACAAGATAATTGCTTTTTAATGTTTCAGGAAAAGACAAAAACTCAGATAAAATAATACCTTTCCATGACAAAAGAAACAAAACCCAGGCCTTTCCTAACATTTAACTGTGAATACACTTATAGGGATGAAAGATTTAAAAAATTATTTTTTTAAAAAGCCATTCATTAAAATCTGCAGACACAGCATGTTTCAGGTGTAGCCATGTGACCCTGCCCCTTTGAAGATGGCTTCGCTTATTAAAAAAGAAAAGATGTTCACAGGGAGTCCTCAGCTCAGTGGGTGAAGGGTGGAACTTAATTGCTTTTGAGCAAAGGTAATTGAATGTCTAAATGCAAACACGGAAACATCTTTAAAATGAGGTTGCCAAAGGGGTCCTCATGTTGAGAAAAAAAGCAAAAGAAAAAGAAATCGGGCAGGAACGAGGGAAGAGGGAGAGAGGCTTGGGTGTGGGTGTCCCTGCCCTGGCTGTTGGTCACCTGACAGATAGCCTCCAGGAACTGGCTATCTGAATAGGTAAGCACTGGCCTGCTGGAGGCAGGTGTCATCCTGGGCATGTGAAGATGCAGTGGGATGACAAATCAGGTACTGACCACTAGGAAGGAAGGGAGAAGACAGGGAAGGAAAGGTGGAGACAGGGAGGGAAGGAGGTGGGTGGGACAGATAAATAGAGAGAAGGAGGAGGAGAGGAGAGAGGGAAGTGGGGAGGAAGAGAGATGGATGCAGATAAGTAACATTCAACTTGGCTTTTTGGGAAGGACCTGCAAGCCTTTGAGCCTGTCAGCAGGTCTGTTGGGGAACAATTTCAATTCCCTATGTGGTGCGTGCTAATTTGCATAATTCCAATTATTCACAGAGCCCTCTTGAAGATGAGTAAGAAGTGAAGAGCCTCTTCTGTAGGAATTCAGTCTCTTTCATCAAAGCAACAAGGCCAGATCATGGAAATCACAGGATCCCACGTAGGAGCACATTTTCACACATTGTGAAACTGCATTTGGACTCATTTCATCAACAAGCAGCAAGGGTCTGGTCAAGTCAGGCACTGGGCTAGAGACCAGGAAGCTAACAGCATCTCTCTCCATGGGGCCAAATGGGGGTACATGGAGCCAGACTCTTAGGGATAAGCTTTGGTTTTCCCCACAGCGGGGAAAAAAATCCCAAACTTTCCAACCTGAGAAGACAGGAAGACTCAGAAAATCCACAAGTTGTGACTGCATGAAGAGAACATCAAACTAATGGATGGGAGCCACATAGAACCATGAATGGGGGATTGCATAGGACCAGCGCATGAGGGCCACATACAATTACAATGAATGGGGGCTGCATAAGACCAGGGAATGGAAGTCACAGTGAACTCTTTCCCGTGTAAACAGAAGCAGGTAATTGGTTGGAATAACCTTTTGATCTTACTAAACCCAAATTTTCACAAGTCAGTGGATATTAGTGATTATGGGGAAAAAACAGGCAAGGAAAGTAAGTTCAATAGCCACAGATTTTAAAATGAAGGATAAATCACAGGCACAGCAAGGACTCTCGCTGCCCTCTGTCTCTGTCCCTTTCTCCATCAGAAAAGCCCATGGCTCTAATGAAAGGCATCCCCAGTTCCTACAAAGGAAATCTGAATGGTGAGGCCTGCCCACTGGGAAAGGAACTCTGATTACGTTCCGTGCATGTCAGCTTGCCATGACTGTGACAGAACCCCCAAGGAAAACACCTTAGGGGGAGCCTCACCCCAAACACCATCAGATCCTGAACCTCTCAGTGGACTGATCAACTGATGAGCTCAGAGCCCTTATGACGCAGTCACTGCCCATACACAGCCCATGGGCCGGACACTGATTTTCCTGAGTGCTTAGGGGATGTTTCACGCCGTCACTGTGCCCATGCTCACCACTACTGTAGCTTCAGGTTAACGAGCGTGTCCAGGTGTGAAGTTACTACCACACAAGGTATGGTCTTTCAGCGATGGTGCTCTTGCTCCAGTCCACTTCAATTCCCAGCCCCTTGGTCACTCCGCTATCCTGAGCAGCTACTTCCCTCTTATCTGCTTCGGCATCTCACTCGCCAGCCCCCCACCCCCGCCCCTCATCAGCCACCACGGATACCCTGCTCTCCCTATCAGCCCTCCAAGCCGCAGATCACCCTGACTCGATCATTGACGACAGCTCTCCATCTGCCTGTCCATCTGTCCATCTGTCTCCTGCTGTCTGGGCTCCCTTGTCTACTCTTCTCTGCATTTGAATGTACATTTCTGTGAGAGCCCCTCATGGTCTTGTGACTGGAGGGGGAAGAGAGTCTGAGTCCCAACAGCACCAAGTAAAACAGCAGGGGTGCTGTCAGGAGATGAGGGAGCAGGTAGCTGGGGACCCACTGCATTAGGAGGGACAAGATGAATATGCGCTCTTCCTTCAGGGCCACTGGAGTAAGGACACGGCTGACAACACCTTCTCTGAACTTGCATTATGTCAGAGCCCCAAGAACACTCAGCAGGGCTATGGGTTTCTACTTTCGGGGGCAAGAAGGCATGGAAGGCAGTTCCCCTATTTTCACTAAGCCTGCGGAGAGCCCCAGCCCTGCTCCATTTCCCCTCTGGTCACATCTTGTGTCCTGTGCATGAAGCACCCCTCACAGACCAGCTTCACCTGGGGTCTTGGGAAGAGACAGCTGTGCACCGTGGGCCGTGTTTTGGGAGCCCTCCAGGGAGAGAGACACTTTCCGAGGTAGAGTCAGCGAAAGATCACTTCCTCCCCTCATGACTTTTATTTGACTTTATCTGGGCTATAAATCAGCCAGTGATGCCCTTCGATCAAGACCCATAAATAAACCAACACTTCCATTACTGCTTCCAGGGGAGACACAAAAGTATTTTGATAGACTAATGTTCTCTATGCTGAAATTAGCTTCTACAATCCCGGGATAATTGCCTCAGCAAATGTGCCAATCACCTGGGCACCCCACTCTGCCAGTGCCCAACAACTAAATGTATGTGTGGAGGCCAGAAGAGGGTGTCTGATCTCCTGGAGCTGCAGTTATAGGAGGCTGTGGGCTACCCAATAGGGGTGCTGGGAACCAAACTGGGTCCTCTGCAAGAGAGCAGGAGTCAGATCTCTTAACCTCGGAGCAGCTCTCCTGTCCCTTCCTTTCCTTCCTTCACTTCTTTCTCCCCCTCTCTCTCCCATCACCATAGGGCAGTTTTAGGCCTTCCTAAACGACAGCAAGGGCCTCTATTACAGACACAATGGTATATATCTTACCCTCCCACCCCACCCCCACCCAGGCTGTCAGACATATTGCCTTAGGGCATGGCAGTCAGCAGAGGTCTCAGACAACACTGCTCAACTTCCAGAAGCAGAAAGAACTATCTGCATGACCAGAGCTACAGAATATGGGTTCTGGTTGGGACAATGAGACCTGTTCTAATTGGACCACAAGACAGGGGATTTAAGAGGCAGGTGACACAGATCTGCAAGATGACAGGGATGTGGTTTACAGCTAGAAGCTGCTGCAAGGCTCTGTGGGAAGAAAGCACATGTAAGTAACCCAGCACCCCCTGGAAGCAGCGTGCTGATTCCCTCCTAGTTGAGGCCAAGAGAAAACAGGCTGGAGAATTTAGGTCTGTACCCTCATATAGGACTCAATGGGCTAGCTTATGCCCTCTACAGCCACTGGGAGTTGAAAGTTCTAGAAAGCATAAGAAGGAACTATATTCCAGAGGTGAAGAGAAGAGCATTCTCTCCCTGTGACAGTGTAATTAACAACCCATCAAAATTCCTAGGGAAACAGTCAGTGCCTCCTCTTGATGGGGGTTTGGGAGCTAAGAGAGACATAATTTTGTTCAAATCCATCACACCCTAGGCTTGAGGTCCGGGCATTTTTACCCTAATTGTGCAATACTATCTTTAAAAGAGGGGTGCTTTCAGAACGTGGTGAAAAACTAGGCACGTAGCTCAGCATTCATGCGACCTTGGGTATAAGCTCCAGCATGAGACAAGATGGAGTGAGACCACGTGCACACCGTAAACAAGAGGTTCAGAAGTGCAAGGTCACCCTTGGCTACATAGCACATTCTAGGTTCCAAGTCTGTCTGAGTTATAGAAAACCCTGTCTCAAAACCAAAGAAACCGAAGCCAGTGTCCAGGTCCCTTCTAGTCAGCAGACTCCCGCTTGCAGCTTCTGTACCATGATGCATTTTCACTCACAGCTTAGCATCCTGGGGCCCTAGTTCCAAGGTAGGGAAAGAGCTCTCTGTGCATCTTGAAGGGGCAGAGGTGACAGGCAGAAAGGATGCTATCTAAATGCGGTGGATACGAATTGACTACTGCGATTCTCCCTTGCATGAAGAATGTGCTGTGGCAAACCTTTAGGGGGGCTTGCCACATGTTTCCCCTGCCTCTTTTGTTAAGAAAGGGTGTAGGACATGGGAGTGATGCTACTCCGAGCAAATGTAAGGTGAACTCATGCCTGCAGGGGCACTGACCACTAAGTGCACTAAGATTGGTTATCTCAGCAGTAGAAAAGGGGCCTGGTTTCTCCTTCCCAGCTGGTCCAGTGCGGGGAGGGCAAGTGAGACTCCAGCCCTCAATACTATCTATAATATATCTCCTTACCCAGGAGCACTCAGGCTGGGTTGGAAAGAGGCTGCGCAGATTAGCTCCAGGGCTTAGGCAAGTTCAGCCCTCACATCTCAGGCACCAATGAAGCTGTGCACGTTCAGTGCTCACACAACTGGGTGTGCCAGAGAGGGTCTAAATGTTTCTCTTGAGTTATAATGCAGGGACATTGCTTTTCTTAGCTGCAATTTGGGACCAGATTTTTCTCACCAAATAACCAGAGGAGCAGTTATAAATAATTCATGCATGCTGTTTGGCTCAATTAACATTGCTCACGTGGCTGGGGCAGTTCTTTGAAGTCAGTCCTTTCTTGAGGGACAGAGGCACACTCGCGTTGGACCGGGCCACGCATCTGCCCTAATTAGATATTTACACAAGAGACCCAAGTGAAGAGGGTGGATTTATTTTTAATAAAAGAAGATCAAAACGCGTGCATTCACAGTAAATTAAGGAAGACCAAACTGAATTAAATTCTCCCACAACTTGGCACGGTGAGGGTCTGAGAACGAGGTGCCTCACGTGAAGTCACGAAATGATGTTGCTTGGAGTCAGGAAATGAAAATCAGGCTTCTTTCCCCCAACTCCCTTTGCCAATGTCCTCTGGGAGTTACAGCGAGGATGTCAAGGAATGCCATGGACCCCCTGCCTTTGGAGAGCCCTTTAAGCCCAGCCTGCAAGGCCACCTGTGGAGCAGCAGCCCTCGGCTGTAAGAGGCAGATGTGGGTGATACGGCAAGAAACAGGGTAAAGCTGGATCACTTGGAGTTACACCGTGAGGCAGGCCACACCTGAGCTCCTCAAAGAAGGCTGGGCCTCTCGGCTCTTTGTGGTTGGACATGTGTTTAAATATTTCAAATTCATGTAAAATCCTAACAACTTAGGCAAGAGCCTCTTACAGTGGCTCTACACATAGATGTTACCATTTTAAATGCAGAAATACACTTGTCCACAGAGAGCTGGAACCTCGGTGTTTCTGGTAGCTCTGTTCCTAAGAACAAGTGATTAGAGACGATACATTTGAGTATTAGGAGGGATGGGGTTAAATTTGCTCTGAAAAGCAAGTGTGTTGAAAAGAAAAACAAAGGTAGTCATCTCCTCATGCTCAGGAGTTTAGCTCAGAGAGGATGCTGGGAGAGGCCGGTGCGGGCAGTTCTCCCTCCATGCCTTCCAGCATCTTCTCTAGACCCCTGCCTCGGCAGTCACCTGCCCTCTGCATCTCAGCCACTGTGCCTGGAGCTTTCCCTAGCACATGCTCTACCAGAAAAATTCCTCCCAATTCTTCGCCTGCCTGGCCCATGCCAGTCTCTGAAGGAGCCCATGCTCTCCCTCACAACGCTGCCCCCACCCATTTCTAGTGCTGAAACAGCGCCAGCGTACCACCTTCTTGCCTGATGCACAGTGCGTAGAGGAAGCCATGTGCTTCCCGTGGTCTCTTCCTCTGCTGAGGACGCAACCCAGAAAGACCACAACTTATTTGGCCCAAGACACATATCTAGAGAATGGGAAGAGTCAAGGTCACATTCTAGTCCGATTCAAGTCGGTTTGTGGTAGCTTCATTCATTCATGCACCTATGTATTCACTCATTCACTCACTCACTCATTCATTCATATGCAGTTATTCAACTATTTAATGGCACTGAGATCCCCACCACCCCTCCTACAGTGCAGGTTGCTAGAGCAGAACACCTCACATTAGAAAGTTCTGGAGTTCGGAACCCCCAGATGAAGCAGCCAGCAGATTCAGTGTCTACAGAGGATCTACTTCCTGGCTCCTAGATGGTTCTGTCCCCTAATGCTAACTTTGGGCAAGCTCCTTTCAGGCCCTGGCTCCTAAGTGCACCTCAAAGGTACTCAAAGGTATTCCTGGGCTGGGCATCTAGCTCAGTAGTAGATCGCTTGCCCAACACATGCGAGACCCCAGGTTTAATCTCCACCACCATAAAAAAAAAAACAAAAAACAAAAAACAAAAACCAAAGAAATACAAACAGAATTCTCTCTCCAGTTTTAGGTCATCACAACAGGTCCCCTAAAAGAAACCCTCCCTTCTCTTTGGACAAATTGCATGCCACAGAACAGCTCTACACTTCTTCTGTTCTCAGTGATTAAGGCTACAGGGAGGGCATCCTCTTGGCCTCCCTGGGCCCAGACAAATGTAAGGCTGCATACTCAGAGCAAGAAAACTCCAGGAGGAAAAAAAAGAGAGAGTGGGGTTGGGGGTGGTGGGAGTGTGTTAGTTCCAGGGCTGCATTTCATTTTATTGATGCTCTGTTGGCAAACTACAATCAGCCCCATATAATTATAGGAAATTATAACGGCAGCGCAGCAGCGAACCCAAAAGCTACCCTTTGGGAATATTAATAAGCAGATACTCTCCTCTTTAATAGTAAATGCACACCAATTTCATAAAATGGCTTGTTTTCACACTGGGAAACATGGAGCTCATGCATTTTTAAAGAAATGCTGATTTTAGTGTGACCACGAGATAGTAATAGAGATTATTTTTTTTATTTGTCCAGATTTGTTTGTTCATTGGTTCAACAGGTGTTTCCCACATCATGGAATGGGGGTCTGGTTTAACTGGCAAGGCTAGACAAATATGCTCCCTTTAAGTATTTCTATTCTAACTGAGGGGTGGTCACTCTCCCATGGAAAATTTCAGTGGGTGCAAGGTATTCCTGCCTCACCTCCAACCACCCACCTAAATAGACTGGGTGCTGCAGAAGCCGGGGTGATTAACCTTGTATCCTCAACCTCACTGCATTCACAGGAGCATGAAGCGCTGCTCTTCCAAGGCTGGCATGCTGGAGACATGGCTGCATGGCTCCTGAGCTGAGCAGGGGGTCAGATGTAACACTTGACTTCCTAAGACCTGGCTGGGGCCCTCGCCAGTCCTGCCTTGGGGTACAGAATGATGGTCTTGATTTTTTTATTTGCTGCTAAGCCAGGGTGGACAGCAATATTGGAGATGATGATGATGATGATGATGATGATGATGATGATTATATTCAGGCGGTGCTGGTCTGTATCTTACAAGCCAAGGGTAGGTAGAAATTATGTTGCAGCCTAAGGAGGTGCTGAGCTCAGAGACATTCGATACAAGAGGCGTCTTGAGCATTTTAGTGGATTGAAATCAGCCTGGCAGTGCACTGAGGACAGGGAGACATATACCTGGGCTCAATATCTGTCACTTTGCTAGTTGCCTGTCTCTCAGAGACTCTATCTTTCTTAATCTGAGGCTCTATGATCTGAGATCCTGTGCCAGCTTTAGGGTGTGTGGGGAACCCAGGGGAGCCCTGTTCACGATCTGTTCTGAGCCAACAAGAGGACAGTGACCTCTGCCTACCCACACAAGTGCTCCTGGCACCACTTCTGTTCCACCTCATCTGGAGCAGCCACAGCTGAGCACACCCTGAACCTGGGGTCCAACATGAGGATGAGAGAGGACTCCAAGATGCTCACCGCCCAGTGGGGCAGACACACAATGGCAAAGTGCTGAGTGTTGGAGAGGAAGCGGACATGTGTTCAAGAAGGGGTTTTATGTGATTAAAGTATTATTGGTTAACGTTTTATGGGCTCTACTTTGAACTCGAAATAGAAACCTGGAACCAGATGCAAGATTCAGGAGCCATTTCTGTACTACTTGCACACTTAACTGGAGGTAAAATTCCAAAGATGACCAGCAGATGGCGCCACGGGGAAGTCATAGAACCAGCTAGCCACACCAGCCCCCTGCCATCAGATCAGAGTCCACAGCTTTCCAAACTAACTCCATGTGTTCCCAAAGGTCATCCTCTGACCAGCATCTCTGCAGATTCACTTTATAAATGTGATTTCTGGTCCCATCACTACCCAGGTAATGACCGCAGCAATACTGTGACAACCTTCTCAAATCCCCTCTTTCCATTCACACATGGTTGAAGCGATTAATTAGGAATTAGCCTTTTAGGGCACGTCTGAATTCTGCCTAGCAGGCACCTCACCCCATCTCCTCACTTTCAATTCAATTCCATGATCCGTGGGTCTCTCATTCCTCCCTCAGTCAAGAAATTTAACACCCCAGTGAAAGTTCCTTGGCTGAAAGGAGCTAGGAGGAAATTACCCATCAAATAGCATAGGACATTGGCTTTCTCCCAACAGTATTGATTCTCCCATACATATTAAAATCAATTATTCTGGAGACTATAACTCACAGTGCATACATACACTTATCCAGGAGGTGCTAAAGATGAGGTGGCAGTGCCTCTGGGGACATCTGCTCTCACCTGCCAGCTGCTTAATAGGTCTGCTATTGGCTATTTCGCACAGCAACAAGGACAGCCGCTGGGAGAAAAATTGTCAGTTGCATAGCCTCTCTCCGGATGTGTAATGGTGTCTATTCCTCACCGAGTGGGCAGCCTTGTTATTTCTTAGCCAAGGAAAAGAGTTAGCTCCCAGCCAAGCCTTCTCTGCAGAGCCAGGCATGGGGCAGGAGCCTGGTTTCCAAGTCCCTTGGCTCTTCCATTTTCCAAGTGCAAGAGCAGCTTGGGCAAATCATGCAAATTGGGGACTCTGTGTAGTGGAACACTGAGGATATGAATGAGTTAGGCCAGCTGTGCAGAGAAAATGAGAGGGGCTGAAGGGACTGGGAAAGGCAAGCCACGTTCGCAGCCCACAGGGGACCTCACTTCTGGGAACTGCTCAGAAGGACTCGCATGATGGGCGACTGAGTGAATGAATAGATGAATGCCTCAGTATTGTGGCATACTCTAAAAACAGAGTGGCCATTTCTTGTTTGCCTTGGACTGTTGGCTCATGGCTCTGGCTGGGTATGGCCCTCCCCTTTCTCTTTCACCAAAGGGTTTGGGGAGCCAGTCACATGTCCCCCCCGACTATGTACCACAGTGTAATTTAGACAGGAGGGAAATTCTGTTATCTTTACATGAAAACCACCGCCAAAGTAAATAACCCTCACTTTTTCAACAATCATATTTAGAAGATTAAGAAATTGAGGAATCCTAAGTTTAAAGAACTAAATGGTTGAGCCCAACCCCCTCTCCCCCCAGCATCTTTCTAACCATGGCTGCTGTCTTTGCAGTATGCCCACTGGAAATGCCTGGATCTCAAAAAATTAAGACACCTGCTCCCATCCACAAGCTGAGTGGTCTTGGACCAGTTTTGCCTCTCTCTGGGTGCATAAAACCAGCAGAGCAGAAACTCTCATGTCTCCAGGGAAGTTGAAAAGCTGAGGGAAGCCCTTACTACTGCCTGGTCACATGGGGACCTTCTGCAGTAATACTCTGAGTCCTGAGAAAATGATCATGGGATCAAGGCCAGCTACACAGAGCAGCCACTACTCCCCAACTCTTTCACTAACTCTCAGCAATAAACTGAGATGCAGGCCCCTGCTGTTGATGATGGACCTTTCTAGAATGTAAACAAATCACTTTGAATTCAGCTCAAAGGTGAGCAAAGTGCAGGCAGCATAATCCATTTCATTTCTGTTTCTTTTTTGTATATGCTGGTGCTGAGCAAGGCATCCGGGGAGGACCTCTGCTTTTAGTTCCAAGGACACAAACTCCTGGAACACACAGGACATAGAGTGAGAACAGGCGCTTCCATCTGAGCACAGAGATGGGACTCAGAAGGCGCTACATTGTAGCTGAACCTCTACCTCTGAGTTCCTTAGCAGTTCCAGTCTGGGAAGGCTTGCTCCTGCAATACATGCAGAGAACACCTAGTTTCCACCTTGCCAAAACTAGAATCTAGTCCCTTGGCCTCTTCTACCTCTCTGGATCAGTACAAGGCTTCCATGGTGCCTATTTCACAGGGCACTACAAAGCAGAGAGGTCAGGCAACCAGCCCACTGATGCCCAATTAGTACACTGGCAGAGCCCGAGTTCAAAATCAGGCAAACTGCCTGGCGCTCAGAACACAGACACCCACGTGTCTACAGTTGAGGTTCATTAGTCCTGGGCATGCTTTTGCTCCTGAACTTTGTAAGATTTCATCAGGATGAGTGTGGAGCTCATCTAAACAGACAGACCTCTCATTTCAGGACAAACGGATACACGTTTTGTAAATTCCAAAATAAAAAAAAATCACAGAAAAATATTTACTGACTCCCCCAATCCACATGAGAAAAAAATACCCTTTGCTTCTTTTGGCAGAAGCCGGTGTTAGCATTTGTGGGGCTGGGACTCTAAACATCCGCATGCAAGGCTTCCATTTATCCTGTTCTACCTGGGAGAGGCCCGGCATCCTTAAAAGCGGTTCTTAATAAATATTTGTTCAATGAGTGAGTGAAACAGCCTTTACCGCCCCCCACAAAGGGCCAAGTTGAGTTTTCTTCCCCCCAAACCAGTGTTTCTATAAACACAGAGCCCTGTTGCCTCAAATGTTTACCAACAGAGAGTCAAGAATATTGTGTCCTTTAAGAGCTGTTAAAAGGGGAAGAGACCTCAGTGGCAGGAAATGTCACAACCCGCTAGAAAAGGAGAGCAATAAGCAAAGCAGAACCAGGCTGCAGTGGTAGTCAGAGTTTGCTCCACTGTGTTCAGCACTGTTAATGTCAAACCAGAGTGGAAGCTGTGAGGGTAAGGAGCTGTCATTCAAGCTTCTATGAGCACAGCCTCTTTCCAATTTCATCTGTGCAGGAGGAGAGGCCAGGAGGAACAAAGAGGCCACTGTGGCAGCGGCAAGACAGAAATTCTCTTTTCTAGCGAGAGCCAGATATTCCTTGGATTTGACATGGTCTTGGGGCTCAGGAAGGGCCCCTCAATGGTCCTTGTATGAGCTGTCTCTATTCTGCCCGCTATGTAGATATGCTTATCCCGAACCTCTTCTGAACTTCCTCAGTGAGATATCAAGGAAAAAGGACACAAGTCCCACACTCTGACATGGCTCAACTCCATGTCCTCAGTTTCCACAAGAACAGAGCTTTGGGGCAGGTGAGATGGTTCATGCCGTAAAGATGCTTACAGCCAAGGCTGAACAATTGGGTGTTCCCTGGGTAGGTTCTCCTTCATGGGGTGGAAGGAGAACACTGACTCCTGAAAGTTGTCCTTTGACCTCCACACCCTTGCCATGGCATGACTGTGCCTGTGCATTCACACACTAACACTGATAGCAGTGAATAAGATTTACAATGTAGCCTCCTATTGGCATGGCCCAAATATTGCTTACTTTTTCATTTTCCATTAGACATTATAGACACCAACTGATGAATCTGTAAATGCCATAAAACTTTTGAATCATACTTAGATCAGGCTGAAGGAAATAGTCTTCAATTAGGCAGTGATTTTCTAAGCTAGCCAAGTACCTAAGAGGGACCAGAAGTTGGAGTTGCAGGTAGCTGTGAGCCACTAGACAAGGCCATTCTGGGTCATGCATTGTAGGTGCTGGGACCAAATTGAGAGCCTTTGCAAGAGCATCATGAGCTGAAAAGATGCCTTAGTGGCTTTGCAAATTCTGAATATGGAATTATATACAATCTACCCTTAGGTGGATAGGTGCCCATAAAGAACTGGAGACAGGTGTCCATAAATATTCATAGCTATACCTCTTAGGATAGCCATTAAAGTAAAAACAAGCGAGAGGAGAAACAGAATGAGGTGTACCCACCGATTGGTACAATCTCCAGTCTGGACAGAATGGATTGACACACACTGTCGCCAAGCTGAGCTACAAAGCATACTGCAAAAGAAAAGGGATGAGACTCAAAAGGTCACATGTTGTATGACTTCATTTACATAAAATAACCAGACTGTGTAAATCAGTAGGTGTACAAGGCAGATTGGTGGTTGCCCAGAACTGGGAGGAGGGGTGTTCCATGGGGATGGGATTTCCTTTTGGTTTGATGCAGAAATGTTGGAGAAGAGCAAAAGGGATGAACACACAAGCACCCTGCACAAACAAACGCAAATGGCATATACATTTCAGCATGGCTCAGTTTATCACAATAAAGACAACTCAATGCCAGGATTGTATCAGTCACTTTCTGTAGCTATGGTACGACATCATGACCAAGGCAACTTACAGAAGAAAGAGTTTATTTGGGCTGATGGTTCCAGAAGGCATAGAGCCTCATGATGGGGAGGCATGGCAGTGAGCAGCAGACATGTCATCCAGAGAAGGAAGCTGAGAGCTCATGTCCTCAACCACAAACACAGCGCTGGGAGAGCAAACTCAAAGTAGTGGGAGGATTTCAATCTCAAAGGCCACCCCCAGTGACATATTTCCTCTGGCTGCACCATCTAATGTTCCCCAAACAGAGCCACCAACTAAGGACCAAATGCCAGAGTCTTATGGGATGCATTCTCTTTCAAACCACCACGGGTATCGATGTTGCCATGGTGTGAACAGGATTTGTTTGCGGAACTCACGCAGGACTTTAGACCCCAAAGTGATAAGCTAATGGTTTTGAAAGTGTAGACATGTTAACTGTGGTATTCCGAGGCGATTTTGGACAGATAAGAGCAGGGTGAGATGCTTACAACCCAATCCTAACAGTTACATAGGTACAGGGGTGCTGTGGATTGGATGCAGAATGTCCCCACAGGTTTGTGTGTTTGAACACTTGGTCCCCAGCTTCTGGCACTGTTCTGGGATGATGTAAGCTTTAAGCAGGTGGAATGTGTAGAAGACAGAATCGGTTGATCGAGGACCAGGTTTATAGCTGGTCCCATGATGCCATTCCTGCCATGATGGACTCTACCCTCAAACCAGGATCTAAAATAAATCCTTGTCTACTGTCAAGCATCTGGTCACAGCAGGGATAAGAGTAACACAGGGAGAGACAGCCCATAAAAAGAAGCACGCGGGTATTCTCACCATGATGTGATACAGTCTGGGGCCTGGGATGGGGAAAGCATCTCCAAATACACCACAATGTTCAGATATTTTGTTCCCAGAACTATAAACCATAATGAACCTCTTTACTTTATAAAGTAGCCTTCCTTAGGTTTTTCCTCACAGAAACGAAAAGCTACCTGATAAACACACAAACTCTGTTTCAGGATGAATGACACCCTCCTTAGCTCAGCATCCAAAAATAGCAAGAATATTATTACTATGATAATTAGCCACATCTGTTGAGTGCTGTGTGTTACTTTCTACATGTCTGACACCACCAACTTACTGAATACCCACAACAGGTAGAGATTAGATTCTTACTATCTCCATTTTTCAGCTAGGAAACTGAGGCACATAAGTATTGAGACCCTTACCAGGTGAGTGGGTGACACTGCTTCCTCTGCAGGGACTAGAAAAATCCTGCGGAGTATGATTGGCTGTTGGGAATAGTGATACCCATAGAATCTTTCTCAGAGCACCCACAGAGCCCCTCCCCCATCCCATCCCTACAAAGGCTTAGGACCTAGAGTTTGCTCTTGTCTATATTAATCCTGCATCTTGATTAAATACGAGTTCTACATTCCGAGGGCCCCATTGTGTTAAATTACACGGTGAGCATGTATTGCAAATTGCACTCATTATTAGAAGTTACCCGGCAACATCAATACTAATTAAGTTTGGATCATTTCTTTAGCTATAATTTTAAAATTCTGGCAGGAATCCAGAGCCCTGTGTCTGCATGTGAATGAACACAAATGGGTGGAAGGCAGCGTGCTTTCATTTCTGAGCACTTAAAAATGAACTGCCTTTAAACTTTCCTCTAAACCGACCTTTAAAACTGCCCACTAAGAGAGCTGAAGCAGTGGCTCAATGGCTAAGAGTGTGTACCTGTTCTTGCAGAGGAACCTGAGTTCAGTTCCCAGCACCCACACTGGGTGGTTCACAACCACTTGTAACCCTGACTCCAGGGGATCTAATGCCTTTTCTGGTCTCCTCAGGAAACTGCATTGATGCATACACAGTGTTACACACACACACATACAAATAGTTTAAAATATTTTTAAAAAATCTTTCTGCTAATATGATGAGTACTTTCTTTGACTTTTCTTCTTTTTTAAGTATTTATTTTCATTATGTGTGTATATGGATGTGTGTCTCTGTGTGGCTATGTGCACATGAGCGCAATGCCCACAGAAGCCAGAAAAGGGCATCAGATTCTCTAGAACTGGAGTTACAGATATCATGTTATGATATATGTATGTGTTCATGTAGTATGCGTATGTTCAGGTCTATGGGCATGTGCATTTGTGTGCACATGGGCGCGGAAACCAGAGATCATCAAGTGTCTTCTCCAATTGTTTCACACCTTCTTACAGAACACGGAGTTCATTGATTCAGCTAGACTGGCTGTCCATTGAGCTCCAGGGATCCACCTGCCTCCTCCTCCCCAACTCCACAATTATATCTGCATCCCACTTTTATGTAGGTGCTGGGGATTTGAACTCAGGTCCTTGTGCTTTCACAGTGAGCATTTTACCATCTGATTCATCTTCCCAGCCCCGATGCTCATGTTTGCAGTACATTAGGGAAAAATACTTAAAATTATTTCCCTTAAATAAAAAGTGACTGTCATCCAGTAACATTAGGAGACTACAGACAGATGCCACCCACCACTCTCACAGCTATGAACTACAGGGCTGTTCATAGGCAGTGTCCTGCTGAGTGCCATGCAAGGGGTATCAGGGAGGTAAAGGGGATACCTGACAGAGGTCAAGTTCCCTCTACCTCTCAGCAAGAAAGTGACAAGCTGGGACACTCTGCTTTTCCATACTTGAGTGTGTATGTATGTATGTATGTGCACATGTATATACATGCATGTATAGAGATATAGCTATATAAATGAATGTATAGAGATGAACCATGCTATGTGAGACCCAGGGTACCCCAGTGCTGCAGAGAGAGCTGACGTAGCTCCATTCATCCATCCATCCTCATCCATTGACTCAGCTACTAGAGTATGTTCCCTCTGCTGCACGGAGTACTTGAACAGGGGCAAGTGATGAGCAAGTGTGGGTGCTTGCCCTCTCTGTGTGCACAGTTCTTTTCTTGGCAGTGCCCTATTCCCACCTGTTTGCAATTGCTAAGACCCCCAGGACTGGAAAGTAATGCTCACTACCAGCTTTCTCCTGCAGAACACTGTCTTACCTAAGGGAGTCTTTGAATAAGTGAACACCTTTATAACCCAAGCTTCCTGGAAGCTTCCTCCCCGATTTACCCCGGATGGACTTGATGTCCTCATCTCCCTCACATCCCTGGGAGATTGATCAAAACTGAGCACTTGGGAATAACCCAGGCTTAGCTGCAAATTACACCATGACAGCTTGGCTCTTCCAATCCGGGACCCATCCACTGTGGATTTTGGAGGCATTCTGATGAGCATTTGGCTGCCAAGGGCTGGAGTTTCTCCCTTAGCACAGCTAGGCTTACAGCAGCCAGGCTCTGCTGGATACAGCAGCTGAGGCAGGGCTGCCCTCCAGCCTGCAGAGAGCAGATGAGAGGGAACACTGCCATTGCCCCTTCTGCAACAACGACAGAATGAGTTTATTTATAGAGGACAGAAAGGAGAAGCCGGGACCCTCAGAGTCCTTGGCAATGTTTACAAAAGCTCACCACAAACCATCATGGAGCTTCCTCATGTCTGCTCACTGACATGTGGCTGCTCTCCCTAATCAGAGAACCCCTTCCTGGTTATTGTCCCCAGAACACTTCAGCACCCCCAGGAGGTTTAGCGCATCAGGACGTAGAGCATGTGGTCTATAGGGAGGGCATTTCTTCAAGGCCCAGCCCTGGGCAGGTGTGCCAGCCCCCAGGCTGTGGAGACTGTCTGCAGTGCAGGGGTAGGAGGCATCCCAGGTTCAGGCGGCAATACTGGAAGCTCGACACTGGAGCGGAAGGATTCAGTGGCTATCAAAACTGGAGAAACATCCCAGATACTCCCACCTCTACCCTGGGATAGAACGTCGTGTAAAGAAAGCTCTGGCATATTCTACCAGTGCCCACATTTTATTTTCTGTGTCTGATCTGCTCACATCACACGTGCGCACACACACACACACACACACACACACACACACCTGCACACCCAACCCTACACTCCTAACACATGTGCACAAGCACACTGTGACTTCTCTTTAATACAGACCCCAAATCAACAGGAAGGTAATGCAAGTCCTGTCTCATTGTGTTGTCCTCCCCAGCCTTTGCAAACATGAAATACAGTAAGGCACACACTAAAGTGAACTACAGATCCCACTACAGATGTGCCATGTGGTGGCTCAGATGCTCAGGGACCCTCCCCTGATCCACTGATCCCAGGGAAGTTGCAGATTCTGAACAGCAACTTCCTATCCCTGGACACTGTCACCTTCGGAGACAGAAAGCTTCTGAACATGACTGGCTCTGTATTTCTGGACAGCGAACTCCATGAGTTCTACAGAAGTCTTACAGTGCACCACAGGAGCAGCGAAGTGTTTGGGCGGAGAGCCAAGGGCTTGTAGGGCTTTCTCTGCTTTATAGGGCAAAGACTGGGACTCACGGATAAACTGATTTAGAGGAACTGCGATGTAAAATGAAACCTGGTGTTTATTCTCAGCGGCAAGGCTGATCTCATAAACACCAGAAACACTTCCCAGGTAAGCCAGTATCTGTGCTTACCCACACAGCAGCATCATTAGCCACTTAAAAACAGTCTGAACACATTGCAAGCACAGTTCCATGAGAATATACGCTGTTCAGTCAAAGGGGTATAGTCTTAAGCCATAAGCTGTGTACTTTTTTTTTTTTTAAGGAGAGGAAGAAAAAATAGTTCAGCTAGAGAAAAAACAAACCAACAAAAACAAAAACAAACAATAAAAACCCCTCCTCTTCCAGTGTGGAAATTCCAAGCCATGGCTCAGTTTGCTTCCTGTTGGATGGTTCCTAAACCACCATTCACATTTTGATCTTAATCCAAAGATGTTGGCTCAATATGTGAACCCTCTCCTCTTAGCTTCATGGACATATGGTTTTTAAGTATTGAGTCCAGGAGAAATTGCTTATATGCTAGACAACAATCTATAGAAACCAAAAGACGCCAACGGGCATGCTTTATCTGCACAGTAAGCCAGCACCCAACAACTACATGAAGGTGGCATTTTACAAATGGCATCTTGAGCCCTGCACACACATGAACTAGAACTGCTGAGACGTTTCTGAGTTCCTGATGCCAACATTAGAGAGCAAATTAAAAATGGTTAGAAGACACATATGTCTCACAATGTAGAACAGTGATAGAAGGGCCATCCTAGGCATCCCTCTGCCCATCCATGGATACAGCAAGCAATCTGCATTGGAAATTGCTGGCCTACAAGGTGAGTGCACCCAAGCAGGCTCTGAATGCACAAGGTACTATATTATTTTTGCAGGTATTCCTGTAGTCATTTTCCTTGGGGGTTGTTGGCTGCTGGCACTTGTACAATCACCAGAAATCAGGGCTGGGTGTGATGGCACATTCCTTGAACTCTAGGAGACAGGTCAGCTTGGTCTACATAGTAAAACAAGGCCAATCAGAGATACCTAATAAGACCCTGTCTTGACGTGAAATTGTAGCAAAAAACCATCAGGAGCATTTACAGGAGAGCATTTATTGAAATAAATGCTTCAAAATAAATTCATTATTCACAGCATCAAACTGGTTTGTAAAAAGTTTCTAAAATAATTTTTTAAAAATTTATTTTATTTCATGTGCGTTGGTGTTTTGCCTGCATATCTGTCTGTGTGAGGATGCCAGATCCCCTGGAACTGGAGCTACAGACAGTTGTGAGTTGCCATGTGGGTGCTGGGAATTGAACTCAGGTCCTCTGGAAGAAAAGCCAATACTCTTAACCACTGAGCCATCTCTCCAGCAACCCTGCCCCGCCCCAAGAAGTTTTAATCAGAAAAATATTATGGAATAAAATAAAATGCAGGGCCACTCTAGTGGGCAGCACCAAGTGGTGGTTAGAAGCCTTCTGGCCACCAAGCTTAGAGAGGAGTGGACGGTGAGAGGGCGCCCCTCCCAGACCCAGGTGGATTCTCAGCCCACAGGAACTGAGAAAGCACGATGAGAGGCCTCTGTCATGGGCTCCGCCTTGGGGTTTGATTCAGAGTGAAAGTCTGTGCTCACAGTTCACTTTCAAAGGATGCTCTCCGAGCCAAGCTCACTGAGCTGTGACATGAAGTGAAGAAGACACGAGGCTAGGCGTCGCCCAGAAGCATGGGGGTAGTGTTTTTCCTTAAATGTGGTGCAGAGATTTTTTTTCTTTTTATCGTAACACATACATTTAAATCAGGATTACCCTTTAACAGATGCTTTAGCATGTAATAAATGGTGAAGTGTTGAGGCACCTTGCCAAAACCAAAACTCTCCATCCGTTCACTAACAGCCCCCACTCCCCTCAGCTTAGAAAACACTTCTATTTCAGGCATGACGTGACCTTAGAGAGTTAACTTCTCATATCAAAGTCATCTCTTACCTCTCCCACAGCAAACACTAAAATTAAAAGGGAAACGAGCGCTTGGTTTTACTTCCCATCCTCTTATCTGGAAGCTTGGAGCTCGGGCCGCCTCGTCTGAGGAAGCCCTCCTTACCCTGTGATGGAGCAGAGTATTCGTCAGAGGGGGTCTTTATTTCAGATTCCACAAGGAAACTCGGATATCATCAAAGCCCTGGGGACACGCTACTTCATGGAGAAACTGTGCTTCCGAGTCTCAGGACAGCAGTGCAGTTGAGCCCCAGATGTGGACCGAGAGTTCTAACAAAGCCTCAGGCCATGCAGGAGGAGCAAGGATGCCTTTGCACCACATTGCATCCTTCCAGGAGAGCAGCCGGCTGCAGAATCGTACATTTTATATTACTCGTAAGATTATTCTTACGAGTAATCCAGGCACTCATTTTAATTTTTTCCTGAGAATCTGAAGTACTGAGCATTGAGTGTTTTTCACGTGCCAAGGAGGCATTGCATATTTATGTGCTCTGTTTCGTTTAGCTCACTGGCATTTCTGCCTCCAATAAGAAAATGTGCAAAGTCTCTAATGGCCACATAGGCCAACAAAGGTCATCCAGGGCCATTCTGTGTGGCTTCTAACAGCCGGGGGATAGCCTTGCAGATGGAATGTCCTGGGCACTTGCTCATCAGCTGCTGAATTGCTGTCTTGCTTTCCTTCGTGGCTTAGATTATCACATGAATTATCTGTAAATCCATTTATTTGTCTGAAAATTCTCTTGCCTATTTGTTTTCTGTCCACAAAGAAAGTATGAAGCAATCACTGAAAACCACCTCTACTGCAAACCACAACACCACTGATTTCGAGGGGATCTGAGATCTCTCTTATTCCCGAAGGGGGCCATTATTTCCACTGGTTGCCATAGTGATTGCTGCAGTATTGCTGCCGTGCATTCAGTTCTGAATCGCAGTCAAGCCACACACTTAAATCAAGCCATTTGCTTCACACGGTACCGGCTTTTCCAAAAACAAACACCTCGTCATGTACAACATCATTAAGCGGACTCTTAACTTCATCCCACAGGGTGGAAGGGCAGCTCAGAGGACCATGTGTGTGCATGCTGGCATAAACGTGATGGATGCAGTGGGACTTAGAAAAGGAGGTAACATCTTATAATGTGTCAACTTAGTCCCTGCATTAAACAGTTAGGGAGAACATGCATATCACTATTGGTACTATGAGAAATAGTTTGTAAACAGCAGAAGCCATGAAGTCGGAAGGAGGAGCTACGTGTTTTCTTGTTGGAAGATCTACCATATCCACTCAAGTTCTAGCTTCATTCCTGTTCTCGCCATCAAACACCCTGACCAAGAGCATCTTCGAGGAGGAAAAGGCTTACTAGGCTTACACTTCCAGATTACAGTCCCATCACCGAGGGCAAGTGAAGGCAGAAACTCAGGAAGCTGGTCACATTGCACCCACAGTCAAGAGCAGAGAAGAACAAACACACCCATGCTGCCTGCCCTGGTGCTTTTGCTCAAATAGCTTTTTCTCCTTTCATACAGTTCAGGACCCAGGGAATGGTGCCACACACAATGGTCTGGGTCTTCCTGGGACAATTAAGAATCAAGGTGGTCCCCATAGACATGACCACAGGCCAATTTAATCTAGGCCATCCCTTCACTGAGGCTCTCTTCTCAAGTGATTTTAAGATGTGACAAGTTATTATTTAAAACTAAGCATCACATACTCCTCAGTGAATAAGCCTGGTGTCCCCACTGCACACCAACACACACACACATACACACACACACACACACACACACACACACACACACACGCTGTACTTAGTCGGCATCTGAGAACTCTACCTTAAGAAATGTGACGGTTATCTCATTTCTCAGCCTTCAATGTTCTGGCTTTCTGAGAGATGAAGCGCTCCCAGGCCGAAATGGATTTGAACTCAAGGATGCCGATCCTCTGCTCTGAGGGGCTAGCCCAAGGACTCAGTTTCTGAGCAGAGTGCTGACTTCCAGTCCAGCAGCCTCAGAGGACAGGGGAAGCTGCCTTGAGAGTGGCCACTGAGAGCTTCCCTTTACTCCTTCTGCCAATCAGGATGCTCAGGGAAGTAGCCAGCTTTCACTCCAACAGGGGGGTGTTATTAAAAAGGGAGCAATACCCTGGGGCTTGGATATTAGGGGCTGCCATGTGGGAAAAAGGTAGATAATTATGAAGCAAGGAAAACATTAAATCTAAGTTTGACTCAAAAAAATTAAGTTAATATAAGTTTGATTTATTTAGTTGTGGAATCTTGTATCTCACTCTCTCTTCTCTCTCTCTCTCTCTCTCTCTCTCTCTCTCTCTCTCTCTTTCATTTTTGCTTTGTGTCCCTCACATCCCCTTCCAGAATCCCCTCCCATGGCACAACTGCAGACTGAGAAGTTTTGTTGCTTTAGTGACACAAAGAAAGCATTCTCCACATAGGAAAGAATGCTGTGGGGATCTCAGACGCAGGCTGCCATGGCAAATGGGCACACTTCTTACAACACCCACTTCAAAAAGAAATGAGGGTTGCGACATTTACAGTAATTCACGGCAGCCTGGACACACCAGCCCCGCATCTGAGCACACAGCCTGTCTCCTTCCTTCTTGTTAGAAATGTTTTCATAAGTGTAGTTGCCGACAGGGAAGGAGATGGGGGAACGGAAGTGAACAGTTAGGTGGTGGGCTGGAGAGTCAGGAGTTTATGGACACCATCCCCTATTGCAATGGTTCAGATAGAGCAAAAGGAAGCGATAGGCATATATGCTTTGAAGCAGACCTAAGACCGAGAAGTATTGCTGGGAAAGAGGAATCTGGTGAAGCTGGAGAGACAGCTCAGTGACTAAAATTACTTTCTGTGCAAGCAGGGGAGCCTGAGTTTGAATGCCAGCACCCATGGAGAAAGACCAGATGTTGTGATGCTCTATAACTCTAGTGATGGGAGGGTGAAGACACACAGATCCCGGGGTTCCCTGACCAGTCAGTCAATCAGGCTGAAATGGTAAGTCCCACGTTCAGTGAGAGACCCTGCCTCAAAAACAAACAAACAGACAGATAAGGTAGAGAGCAGTAGAGGAGGACTCCTCAATGTTCACACTTGGCTTCCACACAAGTTCATGCACAGGCATCTGTGCACGTGTGTGCACACACAGACACCTATGTCTGGGCATGTGCTCTACACCCAGCCCCACCCACACCTGCTCTTCAGTGTGTACATTCTACTGTGGAAGCAATGGTTCTAACAGGGAAGCTTCTGAGTTCTCCTTCTAACATACAATTGTCTCAGTGTGTCTCTAGCCCTTTAAAATGTCTTTGGTGACACACCGGTGAAGTTACATGTTGCCAGGCAACAGAAGTTCCCCACACTGCACATCCCTCAAGAAGCCTACTCCTTTCCAAATAATTAGACATCATTCACCGCTCAGTGTCCACACTGGGAATAACATGAGCCTTGACATCACTCTGAAATGAAAAGTCAATCACACTGATTCCTGGCAACAAGGTGTCCACACCATGAGCTTTCCAAGAGAAATGAGACTCACCCCAAGGCTGACATCAAACACAGGAACAAGCCAGAGGCAGATGGCTTGCTGAACTCTGAAAAAAAGGCTCCCTCTTTCACACTAAGGCACATTTTATAAATAGAGGTCAAGTCCATTTGGTTCAAGGTGAGCTAAGATAACTTTTTCATGTGTGCGTGCATGGCTAGGATAAACATGAACAGAATGCTAAATGAGGCAAAGAGGGATGAGTAGCTTCATAAGTGGACTATTTTCCTTTGGCACTTAGCAAATGTAGGTGGTGCTTGCTGCAGCTATCTTGAGATCCCTTCAAAAAATAATTGAATATTGTAGCATCATTGGAAACTAGGTTTCCATGTAGGTGTTTGAAACATCATACTGCAGATGTTGCTAATTAAATCACAGGAAGCCATGGGTGCCGTCCAATTCTACAACCCAGGTTCAGTGATTAGACCATCAGCCAAGCCATCATGGGCAACTCTGTGGTGCTATTTGGGATCCATGAACCTTGAGAGTATGCACGTCTTGAGAACATGACTGAAACCCCTTTTAGAACATTTATTATTTGGGTTTTAAGATTTTATTTTGTGTGTGCGTGTGTGTGTGTGTGTTTACATGCATGCAGTTAACCCTAGAGGCCAGAAGGGGGCACTGGCTCCCCTGGAGCTAGAGTTCCAGGTGGTTTTGAAAACCAAGCCTTCCCACTCCCCCTGTTCCTCCCTCTATCAGAAAAGTGGGGTAACCTCCAGTTACTCCCCACAAAATTGCCCAGTGGTCTAGATCTCCTCTATTCTGCTTAATGTTGGCCATCTCTGCATAGTCTGCTCCAGTGCCAATAGCCCAAGTCTCCTCTTAGCTTGCTCTGACTTAGGGACAAGTTCAGCAGGATGCCAAGCCTATCCCGATCTTTAAGGAAACTAGGTATCAGTGCTCATGAGATCTCGAGTGGCCTCCCTTACCATGAACTGGTGGGTGGTCTGTGCCATCACCAGCAATACCTTTCACCTCATTCTTGAATTCAGACGGTGGGAGATAAGTTTTGGGTCCTCACCTCTGAGGGAGATAGGAGAGTCTGTTGGGTGTTGAAATGCTAGAGGCATCCTGTGTTGGAGGCCTCCCTTGCCAGCTGGCACGGAAAGAGGAACCACAGCACCGGCGCTGAGAGAAGTTTCATTCTCTTTGTTAGATGACCCCCGGCATAATTCCAGTGCCTCATTTCTAGACACAGGATTAAGTGACTAAACACATCGAGATGCAGGAGCTCAATGCTAATAAGTGGCTTTGATCAGTGGACACAGCTATTAGCTCTTTGAAACTGTGGAAGCGGGGACTGGGAAGACAAGTCGTATCAAAGCCCCAAGTTAAACCAGAATGTATAGTCCTGGCTGGCGTGGTGCCGGCACAGAACCAGAGGCTCTTCCCTCTGATAAAGCGGAGAGGGACCTGGAAGTACCAACATGCCCACCTGTCTCCTCCTGCACAGTCACAACACAGTACAATAAACTTGGCCACATCCTCCAAAGAAGTCTTAGGAGCCAGTGGTGCTGACAAGGAGACCACTAAAGAGTGCCGGTGACGGATGAGGTGTTAGTTGATTTATTTCTTTAGTGTGTGTGGGGGGGCATGATCTCATGAGGAAGGGATGGACAAACACAGCAGATCTAAACAGTGGGTTGTGTTTCCATGACAACATATGTCAGTAGGACAGGGAGGCAGG
The DNA here is from genome assembly GCA_004026605.1 of Ondatra zibethicus. Taxonomy (NCBI): domain Eukaryota; kingdom Metazoa; phylum Chordata; class Mammalia; order Rodentia; family Cricetidae; genus Ondatra; species Ondatra zibethicus. The sequence goes on from PVIU01004225.1 coordinate 82,017, forward strand.
ACATATGCACTGGGTATGGGCATTGGATGTGGCTGGACAGGGAAGACCTTTCTAGAAACAGATAAGGAATCCGGGGTTTTCAGAGCCCAACTGCAAAGGACACATATGTGGTCCTGTTTCTACCACCCCCATGGTTGAGCATACAGCAAGCTGACCCCCACTCTGCTCTCCCAGGACTGACTCTAGAAGATGTGATCTGAGAAGTCCCTCAGGCCCTGCTCAGGAATGCCCCAGCCAGAGGCCTAAGGCTCTGAATTCTCTCTGTGAAATCCATTCAAAATCCGCTATCTCTTGAAGTTGTGTTTTTCAGGTAAAATGGGCAGTGGTGCACAGTCCAGGAGCTTGGTGTCTTGATCCACATTCTGCCACACTCCTGGGGTGCATCTTCTACTGTCTGCTCCTCCCCCAGTGGCCCTGTAGAAGACTGGGTTCAGACACAGGGAAATGGAGGTTGTGTGGCCTCCCTCCTCCTGCCAAGCCCCAGGCCTGAGAGTACCCCGGATGCCCTAGGGAGGGTGATATTAAAGAGAAGTAAAAGAAACCAAACAAAACCGATTAGGACGGATCCAGAGGGAAAAGAGAAGAAAAGAAAAAAGCTCCCCCCCCCACCGCTCTTTGATAAAGTGACCAGGCACTTGATGCGTCTGGCTTGCTCACCGTGAGTGTTGCCCTCGGCTGGGTACAGAATGCCCTCTCTGCATGCCCATCTATTCATTTGTTCACATAGTTACAGACCAGTTTGCAAGTTTTCTCGGATCTGCTAGGTGCTGCGCAAGTCCTGGGGACTCAAAGACAATGAGTTCATTCACCGGTGATGGCCCTCACCCCCATGGCACAGTCAGACGGGATAAAATAGATGATCCTCTGCTCCGGGCAGTGATTCGACCAAGCATGATTTCTAGTTATGAGTCACATATTATAGAAAATGTGGATTCAGTAGGAAGCAGGAAATAGGAAGGTAGGCATTTCCTTCAGCTGAACTGACGGGTCTGTGTCAGTAGGCTGCTCTCCTGGGTTTCTCCTCTCCCTCCCTGTACTCCACCCTCTTAAGGGCAGACCTTGGATTGTTGGCCTGAGAACTTCAGACAGGCAACACCAGTATCTCAGACCCTTGATAAAACTCTGTCCTTCTTCAAATCTGGGTTGGAAGGGGTAGGCTATCCATTCCCTTAATTCTCATGGCTTTCCAACTAAAATAAAAAGCACATCGCCAGGACACAGCTGTGCACATAGCAGGCACATTCAGAAAGTGTGTGCTGGAGCCCAACAAGCCTCATTGCTCATCTCAAAGAAGTTTAGGAGGTCAGCGCACCTGGATGAGAAATGGAGGCTCCCGTCCACACCACTGTTAAAGATGCCTGGAATGGAGGCGTGGCTCTCCGAGCAGGGCTTTGGGTTGCAGATCACATTCTTGGGCTGGAGGTGCAGATCTAGATTCAGTGTATTTGGGGGGGGGGATTGAGTAGAGGGAGGGGCTCAGTAGTAGAACTTTTGGGTAGGGCATGTTAGGCCCTGGTTCCAATACTCAACACCAAATAAACAAAAAATAAATCATTTTCGAAGCGGGACCATGCCCCGCCTGCTGTTCTCTTGTGCTTTTAGGAATCTTCACCTGTAGCAAGACTGCTTTCTTGGGTATTGTTTCCCCTGAAGTACAGCTACAGCATCTTTTCAATTGTTTTTATTAATAACGTTTACTTTGACCTTCTTGCAAACATCTAGTGTGTGTGCATGTTTATGTGCGTGTATATGTGCTCATGTATGCATGTGTGTATGTGGGAGGGAGTCAGAGGATAAATAAGTTGAAGCGGTCGGCTCCCTCCTTCAATCATGTGGGATCGAACTCCATCAGACTTTGAGCCAAGCACCTTCTTTGCTGAGCCATCTCCCTGGCCCTCATTCCTGTAGCTGCCACTGTTTCTTCATGACCTATTCCATCTAGCAGGCTACTTGTCCTTCTCATGAGCCCTTTGAGGGCTATGTTTATCAACCTCATCCTCATGGATTCCCAAGGCCATAGGTATCACTGTAAAATACGATGCTGAGTTGGGTGTAGGGCGAAGCTGTGCCGATTAACCCAGCAGGCTCCCTGCTCCCTGCTCAAACCAGGAAGGAGAGTCCCTTCCTAAAGTCAGGGGGCTCCATACTTTGGCACCTCCTATAGGAGTGGCATCAGGTGAGAGTTTGTCAAGAGAAGGGACCAAAGAGCTAAGGAGCAGCTCTGGGGGATCACGTGCTTCTGGTGTTGAATAACAGATGGTGAATAACAGGCAGGGAGGAAACCCTTCAAACATGGAGGAACTGATGTTCTGGCCAGGCTTTCCATTAGAGACACCTACCATGAGGCTCTCCAAAGGTCTAGATGAACAGTTAAAACCTCTGAAAACTGCCCTTAAAATTACACAGCTCTGGAAAACAGCATGATAAAAAACAAAAAACGAAAAAACAAAACAGTTTGGATGTTGAAGAGGGATTCTGCCCTTTGGAGAACATCACAGTCACACAACTGTCATTTCCTGGGGCAGGTTAAATGCCATCCCTTCAGGGACATGACTGTGTCCCTTTGTCTCCACAGCTGAGCACCACGGTGCTCTCAGTTGATATCAAAAATAATGTTTTAAAGGAAACATGACTTAATACTCAGTGCAACAGGAGAAAAACACACGGCCATGGACAGTGAATCACTCATTAAAAATTAAATCAAGCCACCCACAACAGGAAACAGCATTCGAGAATGTCAGTGCTGGCTTCACATTGGCAGGAAGCCAAAATCGGATTGTGAACTAGAAATTCCTGGGACTGATGGTGTGTGTCGGGAACCTCTAACATCTCAACGACATAGATTTTCCAATCTGACCTCTGTCAAACTCCTAAGTGTGTGTCTTGCGGGGACAGGGCAATACTGGGGTGTCCATGGTTTCTAAGTATGTGAACTGGCCTCCGCAATGAACCACACACACAAGTGAAGTAAACCACCGTATGGCTGCAAGAACGATTCTGTAGAATGGATCTCAGGTCAGCAGAGAGCCACCCTCTTGTTCTGCATCTCTGGGGATGACACTTAGAGCCTCCTGCACACTAGGCAAATGCTTGGCTACCAAGCTTCAGCTAGGGTTCACTTTGGAAAGTCCAAGTCCACAGAATCCCAGTGCTTGTCTTCTCTTCCTACCTGGGAGCAGCAGAAGGGGAAGAAAGCTGACTGCTTTTCAAATAAAATTTCATTTTTTTTGGCAGATTGAGAGCAAATAGAAGTGAACCCAGACAGCCACAGGATGACGGCTGTCATAACAGAGATTATCATCACAAAGATAATAATTTACAAACCCATCCCAGTAGGGAAGGGGGCTAACATCAGGGGTCACAGTCATGGTTGGTAGATGCAGCCAGTCACGGTCTGTTGGGGATCTCTGTCATTAGTTCAAATCCAGCCATCACAGAATTTTGTCTTAAGGAGACTTTTGTAAAACTCCGTATACAGTCCTTCATATTTTAGACAAGGAAATTGTGACGCAGGTGTGTGTGAAGGAACATGTCCAAGTCATTTGGCTTTCTTGAACAAAATCATCAAATTACCGGGTTACTGGTCTCTACCGGCTTACCGTCTGTCTTTATCCAAGTCTCTTCTAAGCTCCTGCACAAAAACGCACACTCATTCTTGCTACAGCAAGACCTCAGGCAGCGCTAGCCTTGCAAACTAAATCAGACCTAGCACTTAGCACTTTTGTTTTAGTGTGTGTGGGGTGCGTGTGTATGTGAGCATGCGTGTGAGGGTATGGGGGAGGGCAGAAGCTGATAGTATCAAGTTGCCTTAAGGTTTTGATACAGAGGCTCTCACTGAACCTGGGGCTCACTGATTTGCCTAGACTGGCTAGGCAGTGAGGCCCAGGAATTCTCCTGTCTCTGCCTCCCCAGTGCTCAGATTATACGTGTCTGCCACAATGCCCAGATTTTTAGGTAAGTGCCAGGGGTCGGAGTTCAGGTCCTCACGCTTGCACCACAGGCATTTTAGGGACTAAGCCATCTCCCCAGCCCCATTACATTTAACACCCCCTCATACAACTGTGAGCCAGCAGGAGATACTGATAAACATTCCCTGAGGGAGTGGACAGACTGTGCTGGAAGGAAACCTGGCGAGGGTGTGAAGAGAGATTAGAAAACTGAATTTGGTTAGCAGATAACATACGGAAATCTTTGGGAACCCTGGCCAAGATCAACTTGATGGTCATGAGGTTGTTCCAAAATACAGTGATCCCACCCACCAGCCATGTGCACAGCCCACAGAACGTTTTTGATTCGTCAGTGTGCTCTGTGTACTTGTACAGCACAGCTGTAAAATAATATTTTTCATAGTGGAGTCCTTCCTTTCAGCGTGTATGACCTTCCCTTGGGTGAAGGCTATGAGAGCTGAAGGGTGTTCGAGTAAGAAAGGGACTCACTCTGCCAGTTAGAGGGACACTGGAAAGGATTTGCTGATTTTCTTTAATGGATCTCAAACAGCTCTGGCACATAGTTCGTGTTCAAGGTAACATATATAGGGACTGGAGAGATGGCTCAATGGTTAAAAGCATGCGCTGATCTTGTAGAGTATCTGGGCAGTTCCCAGAAGTCAAGTTTCTTCCAGCTGCCTCGGGTTCCAGCTACAGGGGATGCTGCTGGGTCCTTTGGTAACTTGCACTTACACACTAACACATAGACACTCGCATGCAAACTGTCATGTTACCAGGTTGCTAACCCCAGAGATCTTACTGCCTGTCCTGTTGACTTGCTTTTCCAATCTTCCAATCAGCCTGGGTCTGTTTTCTCTGTTCTCTCTCTCTCTCTCTCTCTCTCTCTCTCTCTCTCTCTCTCTCTCTCTCTGTGTGTGTGTGTGTAGTTATATGTGTGCACTAATGGAGGATTAGAAGCTGAAGAGAACCTCAATGGCCCTGCTGTATCACTCTCTGCCTTATGCCCTGAGACAATTTCTTTTTGAATGTGGAGCTAGGCTAGCAGCCAGTAGGCCCCAGTGATCCTCTTGTCTCTGCCCTCTACAACACTGTGGTTACAGATATGCGATTACACCTGATTTTTTACATTATAAATGGGGATTGGAACTCAAGTCTTCAGACTTGTACAGCAAGGGCTGTTACCCATTTAATTGTCTCTCTAGCCCCTGGTTCTGATTTTTAATCTTCGGGGTGGAGATGGAAAGGCATATCCAGACTGTTTCTCAAGCATGTATAAGGCCCACACGAGATAATAAATTTGAGCATGCTTTATAAACTGCCAAGTGTCCTATATTGGATTCACCTGATAATAAATGGAATTTGTGCTTTAAGCATAAGGCATTTAAATCATTTAGCAAAACAGGAAATGGACCAAGCCTTGCTCTCCAAATAGTCATTTCCATCAACATCAGAATGTTGTTTTTCAGCAGCCACATGATACAGCAGTTCTAACAAGCACACATCTCACTACGTAGCCTAGACTGGCCTTGAACTCCCAGCTATCCTCTTGCCTCCACCTCCCAGATTTTAGATCACAGCCATGAGTTTCCACGCCTCACTTATCTGTGCCATTTCTCATTGTAGATCTTCCTGTAGAGTTGTCTGGAATCGGTTTAACATTCAAGCATTGTTGCTCCTAAAAGGTGACTGAGACCCAAATAGCCCTCACCACGAAACAGCACAAATCCAATCTCTCCTCTTGCATTTCCTTATTTCTGCTAAACTATGCAGAGAACCCGTGATGGGAAGTCTTCGTTCTGCAATTCCACAGGGATCCTTCCGCTAACGTCTTAAATACCTTATATTAAGCTTCACATAACATTGGGTTCTGAAAAGCCAGTTCAGATTGGCAGGTTTTGAAAAGATGCCGCCATCTAATCTGTTGCTTGATGTCCCAACTGCCACGGGACACACTCTGTTGATAGAGATGCCGTTGAGAGTAAGTTCTCAACTCTGCATCTGTCCTTGCACTTGACTCCTGACCTTGTTCCTAAATCAGAGGTCCGGTGGGTCTGAGAAATCTCCCCATGACTCACCCACAATGGGGCTCGTATTTCTTGTTGTTCCCCCACTGCATGGTGAATGATGCCACCCCACGCCCCACCCTAGGCAGCTGGTGCTGCTCTGTTGTTGTTCACACCATCTGTTTCTACCATTTGAGCTCCACAGCTGGGAAATCCTCACCGTGCATGGGGTGGGACTGGCTTCTGGCACCAAAGACGGACATCTTGAAGACCTGGCCCATGCTCTGCTTCAGGTACCTCCTCCTCCTTTCTCAGTGTGCCACTTTTAATTAAAGTGCCATTTGCCAAATCCCAAAGGATGATCAAGAGGGCACTCTTGATGATAAAATGCCTAGTTGATAATAGGTAGAAACCATTCCAGTCGCCAGAAAGAATAACTTCACCTTTGATTCCTGGTGATTTGATGGCCCTCCAAACCCCTCCAGGCCCAAACAGACAGTGGCTCCCTGCCAAGGTCTGTGCTTGGCCACAGCTGGGGCTATTGCAGACACAAACCGGCTCAGGGACAAACCCAGATTTCCTGCACAGGACTGGAAAGGTTAACAGAGGTGCTTTGCCAAGTTTTGTTTCTCAAAAGCCTTGGTAATATTCTTTAACCTAAATTTTGGGCACTTTAGAAATTATATGGTTAGCAAGCATGAGAGAACCCACAATGACTAGAAAGGCTTCCCTCGGGTTGGTCCCCTTTTACCTCTTGTCCAGCTGGGGTGATGCACAGCAGCCATCCTGGCCTTGAGGAATCCATGCTTCTCTGTTAGCTGAAGAGGATTTCAAGATGAATGGCGGGGTCTGCCGCAGAAGCGGTGACGAGACAGGAGTTTATATGGACAACTGAAGTTCCCTTTTCCCTCCAAGTGGAAAGGGTGACTGATGGGGATTGCCTGCCTCTGGGAGTGACAATAGACTTCCTACCAGACTCCTCTGGGAAGCACTTCTCAAAGAAAGGTGGAAGCTCTCTAGGGGATGGGACTAGAAGGCCGTGAGTCACCCTCAGTTCCCAGAGTGCACTCCAGACCATCAGGGGTCAGCAGTGGAAAGAATCTCTCACTGCTTCCAGAGCTAGGCTAATCTGAGAGGAGGAAGCTCAGGGAGCCAGGAACTGACAGAAAACCCAAGTGCATACAAAGGGCTCCCATCAGGCCTGAGCCACACACCTCACAGAGCCGTCCCTCTTCCTGCACTCTGCACGCTTACCCTTGCTCCTTCCTGCCATATGCAGTGCCTGCTCTACCCACTCAAGTCGCCCTGGACTTCCACCTGAGGCACCCCCACCTCAAAGACCAGGGCCAGCGACTCTTCTTGGAAAACCTCAGATTCTTGTCCTGCTATTGTGGCCATTCACGCCAACACCAAAGAACATTGACTCAGAGGAGAAAAGTCAACAAGCTTTGAAAGTGCGAGGGGAGGGAGCATAGATTATGAAGGGTGAGCTGGCGAGTGCCCAGCTGCTATTTGATGTCATCACTTTTGTTCAGGTTTATCCCTTTAGTATTTCCATGAGCCAAAGTGAAATCATCACTTTACAGCATCACTGCTTTGACTTGGTTATGGCCACTCTTGGGTTTGAAAATAGATCTGTTCCTTGAGTATGGAGAACGTATTTAAACCTTAATTATTTGTTTTCCATGAATTCTTAACTCTCACGCTCTATTGCATTAGATTCTAGGTCGTAGGAACCCGTTCGGTTGCAGACACTCTCCAGATGAAAGACCTTTCTCACAGATAGGTGGGGCAGAATTGCCTCCACAAGTCTATGGTTTTGTCTTTTGTGTGTGAGCTTGTGTGTTTTCCACACATATGTAGCTGTTCATGTGTGTGCATGTGTGTGTGTGTGATCCATGCTCACATGTAGAGGCCAGAGGTCTATGTCAGGTGTCTTCCTCTATGGCTCTCTGCCTTATGTTTGAGGCAGGATCTCTCACTGAACCTGGAGCTCACTGCTTTGCCTGGGGCAGCCGGCCAGTGAGTCCCAGGTATTGGCTTGTCTCTGCCTCCCCAGGGTTGGGATTACAAGTGTGTGGCTCTGCTCCTAGCTTTTAATATGCTCGTTGGGACTGAAGTCAAGTCTTCACACTTTCATAGCCAGCACTTTAAGTTTATTGTTAACTGCAAAATGAAAAGGGGGAGCCCTTTCACTCTTTTGAAAGCCAATATTAATATAGTTTTTTTTTTTAAATAGAAAGTCACTGATGATGCCAGTAACGTGAAGGTCTTTCGGCAAACAGTATGGTGCCTACACATAGTGAGGCCCAATTCTATTCTTCTTTAGAAGTTGGAAACAACTTCCCTCGATTCTGCGGTGATATTAACATAGGATCAGCAGTGGTCACAGTAGTTAGTGTCTATGAACTTTGCTGGGGCACATCTCACTTAAATATCTCCATCCTCCTGGGAAAGCTGGGCAGAAGAAAGGAGGTTTGCTTGGTGTGTCCATTTTGCTAGGCTGCCAACCTGGCTTCTCTGCAACCATCCTATAAAGCACGGATGAGGGCTTGTGACCAACCTTAGGGAGCTTACCTGCACTGCTTACTCAGACTGGCCAAAGTCCCAAGTCACTCAAAAGCCAGTTTCAGATGCCAGAAGTTAGAAATAATTCTCTGACTGTGCACTGAAATCCTGAAGCGTTTCGCTTAGTTTCAAATGTTTGCCAGTGAAACAGATAGCGTGCCTGCAGCCCAGGAGGCAGAGGCCTAATGAAGGCAGATTACCTTGTCCCTTCCTCATATACTTGTTCTTCAAGTCAAAAAAGATTACTTAAGTCAAGAGCAGATTTGTGTGTGTGTGTGTGTATGTGCGCATTCATAGACATTAGTGCACTTGCCTTTGCTGACAAGTGTGAAGGTCAAAGGTTGACGATGGGCTGTCTTTCTCAGTCACTTACTCCTTGAATCAAGGTCTCTCACTGAACTGGGAACTTGATGTTTTTGCTACACTGCCTGGTCAACTAGCCCTCAGGATTCTCCTGTCCTGCCCATCCCCAGCACTGAAGTTGCAGGCATTCTCCTCTATACTTGGCTTTTCTGTAGGTGCTGTGGGTTGCAACTCAGGTCCTCCAGCATGTGTAGAAAGCCCTTTACCACAGAGCCATCTCCCAGACCCATATTTTTAAAGCCAAGAACTGAGTGGCCCAACTAAAGACACAAAGGTCAGGACCAAGGTCAGAGGCAAAAGGCAGGGCCAAGAAGATTGGAGCTACTTCCTGGATAGCATGATCCACATGGAAACACAGACACATAGAATGTCAGTTTAGCATTGCTAGGCAGGACATTGCTTCCAAACCTCTCGCTGGGTTTTAAACGGGGGGGGGTGCGGGCTGAGGAGTCAGGCAAGCAGCTGTTACAGGATCACTCACTTGGAGAGCTGCTGGCTCACTGATGGGCATCAGGGCAATGAACCAAGAGGCTAGGAAATCCTAGAATGGGAGGAAGGAAGGCAGACTGCACAAGCCAGCCCAGACCAAAGTGCCAAGGAGCACAAAGGTCACATGCTTTTAACCAACCAGAATCTATGTCCTGTGTTTGAAAAGAAAGTAAATCCATGAAGTCTGATCTTTAAATACGTCACTCCAGAATGGCAGGCACATAAAAAAATGCTGCTCAAATCCACAGTGTTGTGTTTAATGTGTATTCGTTCACACCAACACGCACAGGCTTGAGTTCCAATACAATAGAAATTGCTGACTTGCAGTTAAACCTTCATCCCATAAAATTTATTCCAGCAAAGAGCTTCCCCTTTGTTCCCACTCTCATCGTTTACCCAAACAGAGTTGGATGCCATTCACAGTGTATGATATTTAACAACAATGAGACAGATAAAGGACCATAAAACTCAGTAAGTACAAATGAAGGCTTCCTTCTTTCTTAGTTTATAAATTCTTGATTATCATTAGCCCACCTTACCAAAACACAGAGAAACAGCCATGTGACTAACCTGCCTTTGATAAAATCAGGAACAACCACAGCTATTCACATTCAGATGGAGACATACCGTCAAGAACCCCTTGCCTAACAGAGGAGGCCAGCCAGACAAATGAACCAATCCACCAGCCTTAAAATCCAGAGCACAGTAAAAGCTTATTGTTGTTGTTCCTGTCTTATCTTTTGAGATAGAGTCTCCTGCAGACCAGGCTAGCCTTGAAAATCAGAACTCCTTGTCTCCATCTCCCAAGACCTAGGGTTACAGGCATGTGGTAGCATGCCCCAAGAGCAAAGATATTTCAAATGAGGCCATGCATTTAGGAAACGGGACTTTCTAGTTGACATTCTGGTGATGCTCACCAAGGGCAGCACATGGGTTAAGCATTCCCTTCTCTTCTTGAAGTCATTTTAAAACTCATTGGTGGAGCAATGCTCCAAATCTCAATACTCAGGAGACAGAATCAAGAGAATCAGCTATGAATTTGAGGCTAGCCTGGTCTAGTTCTAGACTATCCAGACCTACAGATGGAGACCTTATTTCAACAAACTTACAAGCAAAACAACAAATCTCTTAGATTTCCTTCTCCCTTTCCTTTGAAAAGAGGAACAGTATTAAGTTTATTAAATGGTTTTGAAAGGCTATGAAGTAGGCAATGGTGGTATAGTGGTATAGGCCTGAAATCTCATTACTAAGGATGCAGAAGCAGAAGGATTGTGAGTTTGAGGCCAGCTCTGAAATCTTAGTGAGAGCTTGTCTAAAACAAGATAAAACAAAGTAAGATTTGGGCTATGATGTTCAATACACACACACACACACACACACACACACACACACACACACACACACACACACACACACACACACTTTTCTTACAGGCATCAAAAATGTAGAATTTTGCTGTTACCTGGACCCCAAAGGTATGAAACACAAGATCCCATGACACTGAAGAGTTTTTTTCCACTAAGAATGCCATTCAGAAAAGCACCTTCTTAGCAGTTTCCTCCCAGGGTAGCAGATCCATTTAAGAAGGGGTTCCCACCAGGCAATCATGTGCCGTGGTGTACCCTGAAGGGCGGTGAACGTGTGCCACTGAGATAAGGCAAGCCCCTTGGGAAAGAAACAGGACAGAGAAAGGAAAGCACATGGGAACTGCTCTCAACAATGTGTTTCAGGACACTGAGTGGCTGCCCTAGGAGGGAAAAAAGAACGAGAAGTGTGATGTGAGCCATTGAGCAAGCTAAGGCACTCCATTCGCGCGTCACCCTCTGACCATATGGCTTGTTTCCCAACAAGATAAGCCTTCTATAACAATTAAATCCCAGGCATTTTTAGCAAACTAATCATACATTAGAAACAAATTTTTAGAAAGTTATATACTCACCAAGGGAAAATGAGGGCTATAGTCTGAAAGAGAAAGAAGAAAAAGAGCATTAGTTATCTGGTGACAACGTCGGTTGCTCATTTGAGCCTCCCGTTTCCAACAGTACTAGCTGCCTACACCCCTTTTGCTTTATATTTCAGGGTCTTCCGGAGACCGCTTTGTTTTGGTGGTCATTTCTTTTTGCTACATGCATAGCCTTTCTGCATCTATGTCCTCCACCAAGCCTTCTTGGGTTCCCTGTCAGTCAGTGGCGGGTGGAATGCAGCTACCCAGGGTCTGAAGTATTTGATGTCCAGCCCTCAAGAACCTGCACAGCTTGCTGCCCCTAGTGAGGCATATAAAAGTCCCACCTAAAGCGGTCCCCTCATCCTCCCTGGAGATGGCCTTTCAAGCTAGAGACAGCCTTTCCCCTCCACATCTGGTGTCATCTCTGCCTAGCCTGACCACTAATTAGTTCACGAGCTCTTTCCCTTAAAAACATTATTAAGATTTAATTTACATATATAAGATTTGCCTACTCCAAGTGTATAACTTACTAAACTTACAAGTGTATGACTATACTAAAAAGTGGTTTTTAGTATAGTCAGGAATTTAATAACCCTCGTTAACACCTAATGCTAGAGGCTGGAGAGATGGCTCAGTTTATGGCTTGTTGCTCTTGCAGAGACTGGAGTTTGATTCCCAGAACTCACACGGTTCACAGTCATCTGTAACTCCAGTTCCAGGGGATATGGCACCTTCTTCGTGTCTCCTCAGATACTGCGCAAATGTGGGACTCATCTATGCAGGCAAAACACCCATACATCACTGTCTACCACCCCATCCTCTCTCTCTGATCTCCTGACAACCACTCATCTACTTTCTGTGGATTTTCCTATTATGAACATTTTGTAGCAATAGACTTATGCCATATATGGTCTTTTTCAACCAGGTTCTTTCATTGAGAATCATGTTTCCGAGTCCTGTCCATCCCATAGAATTTTCTAGTACTTTACTCCTTTCTATTAACAAGTATCTCACTCCCACATTCTGTTCGCCCCTCCATCCACTGTTGATGGACATAACTTTGTGTTGCTGTTGGTGAACTTGGCAGCCTCACATGAGGCTTATGAGACTTCCATCTGCCTGTGGATGGTGCTGTGGCTGGGTTGTGATCACACGCTTAACCAGTTAAAGGGTAGGATCAGTTTTCAGTTGTCACTGTTTTAAAATAGCCAGCTCCTCCATGCTGCTTTCCACCAGATTGCTTGTGATGACAGTCCTGGCAAGGCTAGTTACTTTCAAAACAAATATAATATTATCTCTGCAGTACAAATTACACCAAGTTATTATAAATTATCATATGGCTACAGATTTAGAACTTAGGAAATAGTTTTAAAGCCACAGAAGCAGAGAACTAATTTTGGTAGCTAAGAAATTTTAAATCTGCTTGGGAGAGTGTGTACTTAATATACTCCTAATAGAACAAAGGGTGTCTACCTTGGCCATTATCTGTAACACTGCACTGGGAATCTTAGCCAATGGAATAAGTCAAAGAAAAGAAATACAAAACATAGGGATGGAAAAGGAAAAGCATGAAGCTTATTTCTGAAGTAGCATGAAGGTCTATATAGAGAATCCTAAAGAGTAAGGAAGCCCCGATAGCTAATACATACACTTAGCTCAAATGAAACAGACAGCACACAGATAATCCACGGTAGCTACACGGGCTAGCAAAAAGCTGTTAGGGGAACAAGTGGGTGGTGGTTTATCCCGCTAATTTCATACTTAGGGAAGCTGATGGTCTCAGCATCACACATTCATCTGTTAACAACGAACCAGTAGCACACATGATCTATTTGTAATATCTGACACTATGTGCTATGGCGCCATTTTCTAGGGAAGGAATCTAAAATAATGAAGAGAGAGAGGGTTGCCAGCATGCCAAAAGGCTGCATATAACGTAATACCCAAGCATGAGGCAGAGGCTCCCTGAGTGTTGGTAAATGCGGATTGGTGAACTACCTTTTTCTAGAACAGTTTATGATAAAACTTCACGCCTTCCACTCACCCTAAACTAACGCAGAGATGATGCTGGAAAGAGTGTTGGCTTGGAGCCAAGCAGCAAGAAAAGCCAAAGGTGGGCACCACTGCCACATTCCCAAGATAATTCACCGGAATGCTCCCAACGACTTTCCAATGCTATGTTGACTAACACAAAATAAAGCCCAATGTTCCACAGAGGCTGCTGGCCTAGGACTATAGCTGGAGGCAGAAGGCTGGGTCAAACCAGACAAAAACCACAAAGGAAAGAGCTAGTTTGGAGTGGAAGCAGAGACTGTTTCATTAATAGCTGGATAAACAACCAAATACAAATGACAACTCCAAACAGAGTTTTGTAGTAATGTGTAGCACGACAGACCATGAGGATTCTCAGTTTGTGATTCATACGTGATTGGATGACTATCAGTTTCCCTAAGAACAGAACCAGAGCAAAACCAAACATGCTCCAAAGTAAACCTTTACCAACTATATGTTTCCTGTAGCCTGAGGCCTTGCAGGCAGTCACCATTAAACTGAGCAAAACCTTGCAAGAGCCATTTAAAACCTGGGGGTTGGGGTGGCAGTTGATGTGGGCAGTTTGTTCAACATCCGTCCACAAACTAGATGCTTCCTGCTCTTATCTTGAAAGCCAGCATCCTCCAAAAAGGGGAAGGAGGGAGGAGGGAAATTTGTGTGCCTGTTCAGTTGGGGGAGGGGAGGTGTTGAGGGGACAGCTTCTGTTGCTTCCTCCTTCCACACCTCACAGCTATCCTATGAAGCAAAGGGGTGCTCCTTAAAGATGGGGACCCTGCAGCCTGCAGTGTGAGAAGATGGGGCCGTGGGATGCTCTCAGCTTACTCTTAACTGCATCCCCTGACCTTGCTTGCTCATGATTTGGGGTGGTAGCTCTGCCCTCTTAGAGAAGCTCTGACTCCTTTAGGGCAGTCTGTCTCCCCTCTCTAAGTTCCTGGTATCCAGGGTGCAGCTTGCCACAGCCTGGGAATGACATTTTGCTATGGGCAACAACGATACTGACAGGTTCAGCCCTCAAAATTCCACCCAGTTCCAGGGAGAGTTCCGCTGTCTTCTTTAGTCCAGATGACCTGGAAAGAGTTCAATGGGCCACATCCCTGCTCTGAGGAGGAAGAGGCCTTTGGGAGTGGTCGGAACTGACCTGCTACAGAGGTAGAACTGGGGTTGGCAGTGCCTGAGAACACGAGCCACATCCATTCCACTTCCATGGAAAGCCCAGTTTACCCTGGGAAAGAGGCTGGTGACATCAGAAAAGGGAAAATCCAGCCTGAGGAAGGCCTGAGGGCAGGCAAGGTCAGGCTCAGGAAGAGAGCTCCCAAAGGAAGTGACCAGCAGCTAGGCTTGGTCCTGATGGTTCCCAAGATAGAAGGCCCCAGCAAATGGAGTTTCTGTGCAGCCAGGCTTCATAAGGAAGTCTAGCAGAGTGCAGGGTGAGAAGTCCCCGGAACTGCTCAGGTTGTGGATAAAGTTACAGGTGCTGCTGAGGTGGACAGAGCTGGCCAATCTTTCTGAGCTCAGACAAATGTGAAATGCCTTTCCACACACCCGTGTCCTACGCACATCTCGGGCATCCCTGTGGGAGGCAGTTTGCTGCTCACGGCTTTACAGGCTTTCCTTTCGAATGGGCAACAAAATTTTTAAAATCGTGTAAGTGCTTGCATTTCATTTTAAAATTCTAGCGACATATTTTCTATATGCATCATGTATTTTATATGTGAACATTTTTATGACAGTTGACGGTTCCATAAAGCAAAAGGCATACACACACAATTCTATGTGGGGAAATACCAGGGACACTGGCCTTGAACAAATCTCGCTGTGCATAATCAGACCTGGCCAAGTTCCTCCATTCTGGCTGCATTCTCTGGAGATTCCAGTTTTCCCAGAAGGCGCTGGTAAATGAGTCAAGACCCCTGGGGGAGCAAGAATTGCTATCCACTGTCAGGCACAGTAACCCTCGGGTCCAATCACTATACCCTTGAACTTACACAGACTAACCAAACAGCAGGGCAGCGCTAGAAATAGGATAGTAACCAAAGCCTATCAAGAGAACCACAGGCAATGGGGATGGCGGAGCCCCAGCCATGCCTCGGGCTTGCCTGCATTCCATCAGACTGCCACACTGTGCTGCCAGGGGGTGTGGAGAGATGGGAACGTGTCATGTTTCTTAAATCGTTGAGGCTGCAGATTGCACTGATCTCATGCTGCCAAGTCTCACAGTTTCCCTGTTTACCTTGCAGACACCAGCAAAGCTGCTACTCTCCCATCTTCTGGTGCACTGAAGAAGGGCTGGAAATAGAGACTGAAAGTAGAGGAGGGGTGTCTCCCCACACAAAGGACTCTGCCTACCCCATAGGTACGAGCTGCCCCCCCCAAGAAGGAGAACCTTCAAAGCAATGCCACCAAGGTGACATTTTCTCAGCTCTCCATTTTGTTAACCCAAGACAGACAAGCATGCTTTCTAAATACTTGACAATTTCTAGCAGTTATTCCCAGGCAAGCCACCTGTCCGCTCTCCACCCAGTACATGTGACACTTCTCTAACTGTTCACTGTGGGGTGCCCTCTTTGCATAGTGAACTGTGCATATCAGTAAGCTAGGGGACCCCTTGTTTGCAAGCACTGGCCTGGTGTTTTTCCATATTGCTATACCTGTCTACAGAGTTATGATTGCCCTGGAATTTAGGAGTGCAGCATTTTGGATCTATTCTCTTCACAGGCGCGGGTGCTCTCTCAGCTTTGGGGGTAGGAGGGATGCTAATGACTTGCTCATCTCTCGGTGCAGGGCACATGTACTTCTCCCACAGTGCTTTCGACCTGTTTTGTTGTTTTCTTTCTTTTAGATCTCTTTGCCCTCCACCCCCCACCCCAGGGAACTGCTTCCTTGCAAGGATCCTGTGCTTCAAGGTAGAATGGTGTGAATAGCCTTGTCAAGTTCTTTGGAGAGATACTGCGACAAGGACCATTAAAGGCTCTCAGTACTCCTGGGAGGAGTCTGTTACTAGACCTGCTCTGTAGACAGGAAGACTGAGGCCCACAGATAGAATCACTAGCAGAGCAGAGGTTCTGGAACTGGTTTATAGTCCTCACTGCCTCCTTGAGTTCTTTCTGGAAACTGGCTGCATGAGAGAGGTCCCTAGAAACAGAAAGACCTTCTGCCTGGGCTGTTGGTGCTTGTCCATGCCCCAAGCCCACTTAGAGTGATGCTGTTTCCCTGGGGATTTGCCTTCTGATCAGGGCACACACAGCTAAGGCACGGCTCCATGGGCCCACCCCATGACCTTACAGATCTGCCGTGTTTACTTCTAATAGTGCAGAGTTGAGCTCCAGGCCTTTGCAGGGACACTCGGAGCATCGCGACACAGGTGCAACTCGAGAAGACAGGACCCTTGAAGCTCACTGGGTCTTTCTTAGAAGGCACAACCCCACCAACTCTGCCAGTCCACTTCCACAGGACTCAAAGTGTAAAGAATGGAACTACCTCTAGATGGAGACAGGCTCTTGTCTCCTCCCTTAAGGGTTAACACTATGGGGCAGGCCTGGGAAGGCAAGTTCACCTTAAGACAACGTGCTTTTCCTTCCTATAATCCTACCCTCTAGGGCAGTTCCTATGAGTGGCTGTGGCGCTTGGCTGGGTCTGTGGGCCTTCCTGGGGTCTGACTCAGAAAGGTATAACTGTTTATTTTTCTTTCCAACGCTGGCCAGAGCCCAAGCAGGCTCTGGAACTCCCTAAGGCTTTGGAATTCCTCCTTTCTCTTCGAAAGCTTCCTCTCTGCTGCGTGGCTGCCTGCCGCCAGGTGGCCGACCTCCCTGCCGTCATCCCAAGCTGCACGGTCTACTCCTCCTCTTCTCCATTTTCCTCCTTCCTTCCAAGCAGTGGCAAGATTTACAGCTTGCTCGCCCCGGGCTTTTCCTTTTACAGGCCAGCAAATTACCCCAGGCTTCCATTGGAGGAAGCCTCTTCTTCGACCTTTAGCTCCTATTTGTGTCGATTCTTAACTTCTTTTATTACTGAGACTAAAAACCCCAACAGAGGACCCTGGTTTCCCAGGTAGTGTACGATGGTTTCTGGGACTCCCCCAAGATTCCCAGCAACACTTCTTTCCTGTCGTTTAATTGGCAGAGGGAAATGAACCTGTTCCTGCACTCCTAGACAGCATCCAAAGGACTAAAGAATGTTTCAGAATTTTTTTAAAAAAATTCATAACATCAACTTTACAAACAATGGCCCCATTTTCTCTGCAGCGGTGCACAAGTGAACACTTCTCATACAGAACCCAGACGGGTCCTTGGGCTGACGGGCAGGTGGTGTGTCTTCAGCCATGTAACCCCATGGGAGAGCTACCACTCACTTCCACAAGGGAGTCATTTGTCAACCTGTCCCTCCCACTATTCCCAGGTTTGGGTGACACACCTGTGACCAAACCTGCTTCACTGGCCACATTCTTTAAAGAGGGCCTTAGCCCTGAGTAGCCACACATAGACTTCTTGCTTTCTGGATGTTAGCTCTTGTCTCTCTCTCCCCTCACCCACTCTGCCATTTAACTATGGGAAATGAAGCAGATCTCATCCATCTCCCACGGTTGTGTGAGTCAAGGTCTTTCCCACACTGGTCTCTCCATTGACAGTTTGCAGACTTGGGCTTTCTGCCTGATAATACCCAAGATCTTTACCCCAAGAAAAGCCATAGATACAATTTGATCTTTTCTCTGTTACTTTCTGCTTGTGTACTGATAGGGCTGTGTGGGATAAAATGACCCCGTGACGATTCAACATTCCCAGACAGGATCAGCGGCCTGAAGTGAACTCCCTTCAACTTGCTGCCATGGACACAAGTACATGGAGAGGCGCTTCATAAAGCGGAGCCAGGCTTCTCCTAGGGAGACTGGTGAGCTGGCTCTTGGTTCGGGAGAGATGTCCCTGGCCTCTGCTCCTGTCAACAACCTTGACTAATCGCAAGCATAGGAGTTTCTCTAAAACCATGCTGGAGATGGGTTTGAGTGGCTCTATCTACTTCAGAGCACAAATAGGCCCCCATGACCTTCCTGAACAATACTGTCTTCCCGAAGTGAGGGACTGGTGCAGATAGAAAGGGTAAAACGTGTGGGTCCTTATCAGAATCTGGACCCTGTCCCCTAGAGAGGGAAGATGCCACAGTGATCTCCTCTAGAGGTCCCACTCACAGGAAAGATAGTAACACTGCCCTCCGAACATACCAAGGCATCTGG
The DNA here is from genome assembly GCA_004026605.1 of Ondatra zibethicus. Lineage (NCBI taxonomy): Eukaryota > Metazoa > Chordata > Mammalia > Rodentia > Cricetidae > Ondatra > Ondatra zibethicus. The sequence continues at coordinate 100,608 of PVIU01004225.1, forward strand.
ATTTCCTCATGCTATGCCCTATCACCCAAACCTGTCAGACTGCTCCCTCTCCTAACAACCCTCCTTGATCACACCGGTGTCCTCCAGACTTCCTGCATCCCCCACCCCTGGCACTCCTTTGCTCTCTCACCCCTCTGTCTGTGGTTTAATTTTCCAGCAGTAACCTTCTGAGCTGTGGCTCACCGTAAGATGGTGAATAATGAGAATTCACCATAGCAGCCTCCCTGGGCTCTGTGTGTGTGTGAGGGGGGGGGGCGGGGGGTGTGATCCACACTTTACAGGTGACAAAAAATGAGAAGCAGTTATTTGTTGGCACAGAAGTCTCAGTTGGTTTGGGGAGCTCTGAACAGAAACTGTGACTCTTGGAATCTCTTCAGTGTCTAAACATTTCTGAGTTCTCCGAGCATCCCGGAGGACGAATGGATAAAACGCTGAGGCCAGCATTTAACACACACCGTGAGCCTGCTGTGTGATAGTGATGGGCCAGCTGCTAAGGACTGAGAAGGTAAAAAAAAAATATATATGCCCACAGACCCTCACGGTCTTTAAAGAAGGTCTAATGGAGATGCTTATGAACCTCACTTTAGTGCAACCGTGAGCACTAGATGGTGGCAAGCCTGCAGTGGGCAATGAGACGGAAGCACAGCACTGAGGTCTGCCACATACCTGGCAGGCTCCTGTCCAGAGCCATTGGGAACGGACTGGGCTGGGCTGCATGGCGTCCCTCATGCGTATGCAGGGTTATTACTCAGGGACTAAGATAAGACATTCATGTCACGAGAAAAGGGGAAGTCACCCTGAACTCACCTAGAGCAGATCAGTTTGTAAGACGTTTCTGAGGAAGATTTTGACAATTAGGAAGCCACTTAAGGGGAAGAACTGCCAATCAAGTAGTCATTTTGCTAAAGCAACCTCAAATATTTTGGTGTGGTGATCTTCCACTGCTACTTGACTAGGCCCATGGAATTAGTGCATTATAAAATCCACAGTGCTGAGTCTGGCTCTAAGGCAGGGAGGGAGAGCAGACGGTGTCCTGAGCATCAGCTGCAGCATTCGAAGGGAAAGCTTCATTTCTCCACTTAAAACAGTTCCTAATGAAAGCTAAGCCTCCAGGGGCGTTACAAACCAGGGGGGGTTGAGAGCAAATGCATCTCCAGCCTTGATCTGCATTGCTCAGGACATGCACCTACATCCCCCCGCCACCGAGAAAGTTCTGTGAACTCAGCAGGAATCCCTCCTCCACAGAAAAGAACACTGCTGTATTCATCAGGCAACAAAAACTGCATTATGACAAAAGTATGCAGCGCTCCACCCTGGAACAATGCACTGCAATACAAGCGCTGAGTTTGACAGAATTCGGCTTCAGTCACCTAGAGAGACCAGTTGCCCTTTTCCTCGGCCAACCGGTGCAGCCATAATTAAAAAAAAATCATGTCCTTTAAACCAATAAATCATCTCCAGACCTATGTGTATGAGCTGCTGGATTGCACAGTTGGTGCTTCTGGACCTTGGCAAGAAGCAAAGATGCCAGAGGTCCGGCAGAGTTGGGCTGCTGTGTGCCTAGCTTTCCTTTGCCTCCCACAAGTCTGGTGGTCTTTCTGTAGTTCACAGTCTGAGGGAACGAGGGGAGCAGCAAGAACCAATCCAGCTCAGAGACGCAGGGAAGTCAGGGGCCCAGAGCACAGGGCCTGACTGTTCTACAGTCTATACTTGGGGTTTATGATGCAGCTTTGCCTGGATCATCTAACAAGACAGTGTTGTGTGGGTGAGTGCAGGATCTGAGGCCCAGGATGGGAAGAAGAGGCACCGCCTATACCCAAGGATAGCCTGGGCAAGGCCCCATGCTCCTGCCTAAGCACATTTACTAGGACAATCTAGAAATCCATCAGGTGTGTCCAGCATGCTGCTGCGGAGGACTGTGAGTGCAGCCTAGCTCAGGATCATCAGCTGGCTTGAAACAAGGAGGGCTTTTGCAAGTTTATTTGTGGAACCCATCTGTGCAGTTCTCAAGCTTGGACTTTGTACATGGCGATACCTTGCTTGCTGCAGTATCAAAAAATTTGGGTTTACCTCTTATTCGCTATTCTACCTGATCCTCTTGACAGGTCTGAGGTGACTTCCTTGAGGCCACATGGTCAATAAGAGGACAAGCCAGAATCCAGAGCCAGCCATGACAGACTTCAATGTTGAGGATAAGTGGAAAGCCCCCAACTTTAGGAAGGCACTACCAGACCTTTAAGTAGGGCCAGGAACCACTTCCTGAGAGACAAACCATGGAGGGGGGAGTCCTCCCTGGGTAAAGCCAGGGGAAGTGGTTAGGACCCAGCAGATGAGAGGAAGGGTTCTGGCCATGACACTTCTTTCCCCACAACGCTCTGTGGTCAAACACCACCACATCCTTAAGAAGCCATTTGCCAGCGGGACCCCTCACAGAAACAAAAGTACCACCTCTCCCTATAACCCCAACTTGTTGAAGACCCAAGATCAAATTTGAAACGTCTTCTGCAGATTTTACTGAAACCCGGACTGAGTCTCCAATCAGTAAAATTCTGCAAGTTGAATTTGGGAAAATGCATGAAGTTCAACACTATGCCCGAGGACTGTTGGGTGGCATCAGAGATGGACAGCTGTTTCCCTGACTATCAGCAGGAACTTGCCTGGTCTGAGTGAGCATCCCATTTCCTGTCTGGGATCTTGAGTTAGTACAAACCTGGCAGTGACATGTTGGAACTGGCCTTTTTCTACTACACATTTCAAATACTTGACAGTCTCCCCAGCAGCCACATTGGTAGGTACAGTGTCCCTGTAGCAGCAGTTTTTCTGTCTGAGGTTTCAGTCAGTCAACTGTGGTATAAAAATAGTACATAGAAATTTCCAGAAATAAAGAATCCATGCATTTTACGTGTCTCACCCTTCTGAGAGTTAGAGAATCTCTTGCCATCCTGCCAGGGACTTGAATCACACCTTAGACCAGATTATCTATGCTGTATGTAATAGCCACCCACTGGTCACTTAGCAGCCACTTCACTTGGTGGATTGAGTCTTATTTTAATGATTAGAACCCACACTGATACTGGCATTTTAATCACAGTATGCTGTTGGAATTATATTTTATTATTAGTCATGGTTGGTTGTAAATCTCTTATTACGTCCAGTTTAAAAGTGAACTTCATCACAGATGTGGAGGCATAAATACAAAACGCACAGCACCTGTAGGGTTTGGGGATTATCCATGCTTTCAAGCATTCGCTGGGGTGTCTTGGAATGTAGCCTCAAGGAAAGCTGGCTGTGGTGTATACCATTCCTCGCAGGAGTAGATGGGAATTGCCCTGGCATCTGAGGTGCTGAAGCCATAATAGCTGCAAGGCCTGGACACCATGCACCAGGTTCTTGTTCCTCCTGTCGGCACCACATGCCAAACACCAGGCAAGCACCGTCTCACTGGCCACTTGTTATGGAATGGAGAGCTGAGAAGGGCCTTCTCCGAGTTAGAGAGGGACCTGAAGCTTCTGCTATGGGGATGGTGTCCCCAGAGGGTATGTCACAGTGTCCCAACCAGGCTCTCACAGGTCTCTGGGTCCGCCACGTTGGGTTCGAGTGTGTTATTGTCAGGGTTGAGAGTCACAATAGTGTGGCAGATACTCATGACCAAAGAAGTCCACACTCGTGTCCAGGTCCTGTTTATTTATTTATTTATTAAATTTTATTTATTTATTATGTATACAGTGCTCTGCCTACATGTATCCCTGCAGGCCAGAAGAGGGCACCAAATCTCATTACAGATGGTTGTGAGCCACCATGTGGTTGCTGGGAATTGAACTCAGGACCTTTGGAAGAGCAGGCAGAACTCTTAACCACTGAGCCATCTCTCCAGGTCCTGTTTAACACTTCAATTCAGTATGTAACATGCAGGGCCTTTGTGTGTGACACAGGACACAGAGACTGAAGTTGCTATGTGCAGGCAGAGACACCTCCAGGGTTCTGCTACAGATATAAGAGAGGGTGATGACCACAGACAATTCTGTAACATTGTGTCACTATAACCACACAGAAGTTTACCCATCTTCAACTTCAGGTCAGTTTTACAGAGGGCAGGGTCAGTTTGTAAAAATGGCTGCTCCTTCATGGAGTCATAATTAAAAAGAAATGGCCATGGGTTGGAGTCATGGATCCAAAGCTAAAGGGCTTGCCATGCAAGCTTGAGGACCTGAGTTTGCATCCTCAGAATTCATGTGAAAAATGAGCATGGTGTTCGCATGCATACACCACACATACACATACACATGGGGCAGGGGCACTTCTCCAACAGATATTTCCAATGAATCAGAATATTACCCACCTAATAACAAGAGAGAAAGTACCAGGTTGCTTTTGTGAACATAATCACAGTGAGGGTCTGACATCTCTAGCAAATACAGCTCAGAGTAGGTAGAACAAAAGAAGACTCAAAACTGGAAGCTTCAGAGTTTGGAAGTATGTACAGTTTTGTAGTCAGTGCTCAGCTATCCTTCCAGCTGGGGTGCAATATACCACTGATGGACCAGCCTCTTTACATCACATGACTGCTCCACTGGTGGCATTTGAGGAGCTGCTTCCAGCGAGACAAACACGTGCAGGGCATGCACTGCCGATGCTGGAAATGAGGAAGTTAGACTCCTGGACCAGGTGATATGGGAGGAGAGATGAGCTGGCCTCAAAGGACAGGGCACCCAGTCCTAGTCCTGGAGGCTTAGAGAGTGTGAATGAGGCACTTGGTTTGATGCTGTGCTTCTGACGAATTCTGAAAACACCAACTCACCCGAGCCACAGCGCTGTGGTTGCTGCAAGAACCCTCAAAGTAACTGCCTGCCACTGACTAGCTTGTGGGACTGAGAGTGCTCCAGGGGACTCTGAGCAGCCCAGTTCCAGAAAGTGCTTGAGGTAGGGCTTCCAGGGACTCCAATGCTCTCCCAGCTGAGATCTGCATGTGCCAGAGGAAAACACACTCATACTCTTATGTTATGTGTGTGTGTGCATGCACACATTGTGTTTGTGCATGTGTGAGAGTGTGTATATTGTACGTGCATGTATTATGTGTGTAATAGGAATTTCTGTATATGGATGTGCTGTGTATCCACGTGTGTGCGTGTTTGCATGGATGTGCACATGTGTGTATGTGGTATGTGTGTATACATGTGGTGTGCATGTTCATGTACCTGCATGTGTGGGGGTGGGTATGCACACTAGCACATGTGTTTTAAGTTCCTCTACAGAAAAATTAAGAATTCAGTTAACCTTTTGCACATTTGGTTTGAACTTACAAACAAAGCCAAATTTGGGGATTTCTAGGCAAGGAGCAGGAAAGAGGCATTCTTACCTCCCAATGCCAGCATCCTTGGAAGGCTCCTGGCTCTGCCTCCCCTGGCCAACAGCCCTTGGAACAAAGCCACGGTGCTCTTGAGTCCACAAGCACCTTCAGGAAGTGCCAGGCCTGTGGCAGCCACTCTCTTAGTTCTCAGCTCAGTGCCACCGTGGCGTTCCAGCAGAAAAGACCCCAGTGTGACCCTGTCCTTTATAGAGTCCTATGAAAACAGTGCGGGCCACCTGAACCTCCACCCTCACCCAGATCTTTGAAGGTGCTAGAGCAGTGGTTCTCAACCTGTGGGTCACGACCTTGAGAGCGTCTATCAGACAACGCTGCCTATCAGATAGTTACATTATGATTCATAACAGTAGCAACATTGCAGTCATGAAGTATCAACAAAATAATTTGACGGTTGGGGGTCACCACAACCTGAGGAACTATATTAAAGGGTCGCAGCATTAGGAAGGTTGAGAGCCGCTGCTCTCAAGCATTTCCATGTGCCCTGCACACAGTGAGCGCCACAGCAAATGGAACCATGAAGCTCTCCCTCTCAGCCCATTGCTCTCTCTGTGTTATTATTGTAAGGCAATAGAAGCGTGAAAGGATGGACTAGCCCAGTGCAATCTTGACTCCATTAGCCTTCCAATTTCAGTATCACAGTGTCAAATCTCAGGCTAGCAGCTTTCGTCAAAGGGCTGACACAAGCATGCTGTAGAATTGCAAAATGAGATGGACCATCTTTTGGAGGGGGGGCAGTAGTGGTGGTGGAGGTGGGAAGGTAAGGATCGTGGCTGCAAACCCTAATAGCTTACAGCGTAAAAGTTGTCTTGGACTGTGGTACCAGAAAAACGTTTGTACTTCCTGAAAGACTAGGAACATTGTTTTAACCGGACTAGAACAATGCAAGTCATTGTTTCACTTTTGCTTTGTCAGTCAGGAAGCTCAGGACTGTGTTTAGGCACAATTGCAATCTTTTCTTATCTTCAGGGAAAGGAACCTGGCACTCACTGAGAGTCTGAGCCTGCCTTGTGCTTCCATAAAAGTTTAATGCTCTCAGCCACCCAGTTATTTTTATTATAACCCCATGGGTTATGTCACCGTGGAATGAAGCCAGGAGCAAGCCAGGGAGGCAGCATCTAACCCAATCCACTTAGGCCATGAATGATACAACTGGCTCTCTTTCTCTAAAGTGCCCAGTGGTGAAGAACATAAATTGCCTACATAGCAGCCAGCAGGATGGAAGCTGAGGAGGTTTCCTTGGCGGGCTCCAGGGTATCAGAGGCCTCACAGGAAGAGTGGGGGAAAGTGGTTAGCTGTGTAGATGCAGGGCTGGGTGGAACATTTCCGCTTTGATGGCTGTGCTTGCACTGGACATCATGTGGCTTATGGTGGCTGTCATACAAGATGAATTATGTGTGTGTGTGTGTACGTGCACGCATGCACAGGTGTCGGTTCATGTGCACATGCATACATATGGAGATCAGAGGCCAGTCTTGGTATCATTCCTCAGGTACCACCCATCTTGTTTTCTTCTGAAACAGAGTCTTTCATTGATCTGGAACCTCCCAGTGGATTAGTCTGACTGGCTAGTGAACCCCAAGGATCCACCTGTCTTGGTGTCCCCAGCACTGGGATTATAGGCACACACCATGGCATCTGGCTCCATACTTGGGTTCTAGGGACTTAACTCAGATCCTTGTGTATGTAATATTTTATCAACTGAGCTGTTTCCCCAGCTCTAGATCATGACTTCCTAAGATCACATCTGGCTCTCCCCACACCTGCAGGATGGCTGCTGCTCACCACTGTCTAGTTTACTCAGTCTCAGAGCACAGATGAAGTGAGATCGAGGCACTTCCTGGCAACTTAGAAACCCAATGACTCTGCTGAATGAGTAGACAGGCCCAATTGCAAATGACTCACTCTTATGTGTGACGCCTTCCTGAGCGCTGTGTGTGAACGGGGCGCTGTGTGCATTAGGAGCTTGAGGAGTCACTGCTGAGACAACCTTTCACACCATTCACACACACGTACACACAAAGACATGCACACACAGAGGGACTCATGCAGGTACATACACAGACACAGACACACACAAGTTCAGACAGACACACATGACACATAAACAGACACACATATGCACACACATATATACACAGAAACACAGACAGTCACATACACACACACACACAGACCCACTTATTCATACACATACAAATACACATACCATAAACACACATAACCCCCCTCCCTCTCATGCCTGGGTTCTTAAGTGACTGTGCCTTTTGGCCCCCATGATGCAAAGAGGCTGTAGGCATGGCATTTCCTATGATGTCTCACATAGCTGTGTCCGCAGTAACTATGATCACACACATAGCCTACTGGGACATAGCCAGGGAAAGTGATTTAAATTCATGGAAAAGCCATGCAATGCTTTGCGCGTAGTAGATGTTCAGAAACATAAGAATGACATCATATATCATCAAACGCAGGCAATCATTGACAGATGGGGGAAGGGATGTAAGGCTGGGCACCCTAACTCCTATGGTCTGAAGCTTAGATCCACGGTGACTTCGGGTCAAGTTTCCAAGCATTGTGCACCCACACTCTTCTGTAAAGATGCTGTGTTTCCATAAAGCTTACAAAGAATTAATTTGAGTTGGCATTTTGGTGTCTTATCGCTGTTACTTGCTTTTTATTCTGTACATACAAGGAAACAAATCGATAGCTTGGTTTAATTTGTCTTACAACTCATTTTTAAAATATGGCCACCTGAGAGTCATGGCTGTCATCATCCATGTGTGCTGGCCTCCCTACTGGGTAGGAGATGACCATTAGCATCAAGAGACTTAACGGGTGTCATGAAACAGAGCAGCCGCTGACGTCACCCTGGAGGGTGTGCTGATTTGTTGTTAAGCCCCATTTCCGATAGACCAAGATTTTTACCTGGAGGCACAAACCATATGCCTGGAGACAGTTTTCTGATTTAAATCATTTTTAAGTGGAATTCTGAATCACAAATTTTCACATCATCTGCTGGAGGAAAGGCTCCTCATCCATCCACGATGGGTCTGGGTGTGCCATAACCACCTCCTACCAACAGAAGCAGCCCAGTGGGCCCTGCACGCAGAGAGCCGCCAACCAAACTGGAGCACCCAATGTCCTTGGGCTTCTGCAACCTCAGGAGTAAAATGGAGGTACCTTACTTCAGGCTGGCTAATCCATCTGAACACTAGCAGATCCACGCTTATACAGCAAGTGTGGGGCTGTGAACATGTGCTCCTGGAGCCATCTACTCACCTGTGGGTACTGGTGATGTCACAGAAGCATCCAGGGTGCCTTGAAGGATCATGGCACTCTAAAGTAGCATCAACCAGCCCATGGAGCTTGTGTGGTAATAGCTAGGAGACACAGTTCCCTGTCCAGGGCTGGCTGAGGTACTAATACCCTCAATGTCTGATGACCTGTTGCAGGACAAGGTGGAACACTGGTGGGGCTGTGATCCTGTAAAGCTCTGACACTGTCCATTAGGAGCCAGGCTGACTGGAGGACACAGCCTCGAACCCTAACTGCGCTTGAGGGTCCTTATGCTTAGTGCAAATGAAGCCATTGCCATCTTCTAATGACAAGCCACTAAAGGGCATTGCATGTCCGTGCTTAAGAACTAACCATAGGGGCTGGGAAGATGGCTCAGCGGTCAAGTGCACTTGCTGCTTTTACAGATGACCCGTGTTTAGTTTCCAGCATCTACATGACAATCTGTCACTCCAGTTCCAGAGGATCCAACACCATCTTCTGGCCTCTCTGAGCACTAGGCATGCACATGGCAATAGACATGTAGGAAGGCCAATACTTACCCACAAATAAAATTAAATAAGTCTTAAAAACATCATAAGCAGAATTAAAAATGAAACCATTTATGGGCTTGTGTTTTAACATCAGCTATGCAAGAACGGTAAAGGAAAATCATTATTTCTTCCTAATGGAAAGAAACAAACACTTCCCATTAGGAGATGGCTGCTACCTTCTGCCAACACCAGAGATGGAACTGAAGGAACAAGATTCAAAAAGGCCCTTCAGCCCCTGGCGAAGCAGGCGTGTACATTCTCTGCTCTTTCCCCACTCCATTTTCACAGGGTTGCCAATCAATTTAAGAACTGAAAATAGCCACAGACAGGGAAGGGAGAGATCGAGCTGGGGTGGTTACCACGGGAGTTACTAATGAGGCTCGTCTTCTGTCTTTTAAAGATCCTTGCCATCCTTGTGACATTTGGAACGATAAAATTAAGGGAGGCAGCATCTATATCCTGCCATTTGATAATCGCAAAACTATCATCAAGGAACTTTGAGTTAAAGATGCTTCTAAAAGAGTAGAAGCCACTTATAGCAGTGACGTTCTCATCAAGGAACCCAACCTTTGACAGACCTACAGAGGTCAAGGGAACACTCTCCACAGGGTTCTGAGAAACTGTGGAAAAGGACTCTTAATCCCAGATCCTCTAGAGGCATTTCCAATGGAGGATGGTTGGATAGATGGCTGCTCCCCGTCACTCGCAGAGACAGCAGTATTGTGACCTTCCAGCACAAATCCAGTGTCCTGGAGCCTCAATGGCTGTGTCCTAAGAAGGTCCAAGGTGAACACAAGCCCTTGCCAAGAATGAAATGCCTTGGTTTTAGCTGATATAAAGAACTTTTAAAACAATCATTACAGTGTCCAGAGAGATGGCTCAGTGATTAAGAGCGCTTGCTGCTCTTGCAAAGGACCTGAGTTTGTTCCCAGCACCCATGTGGCAGCTAACAACCACCTGTAATTCCAGTTCCAAGGCATCTGACAACTTCCTCTGGTCTCCATGAATACCAGACACACATATGATGCACAGACATACATATGGGCAAAACACTCATACACATAAAATAAAAATAAATAAATCTCTTTTGAAAAGCATTAGTTTGTGTTCCCAAAGTCACACTCTCAAATGTCATCAGCCTCGCCTCAGTGACAAGGATTTGTAAATCAGACGTAAATTGTCTCTCATGGTATATGTGCTAAACAGTTGAAGATCAGCTGCTGGCGCTGCCTTGGGAGTTGGTAGAAACCATAGAAGATGAGGCTGAGCTACAGGAAATGTGTCACCGGGGTGTGCCTCTGAATGGGACAGCCCAATAACCTACTCTGTACTGCCTGTCCCCCATAAGATGTGTAGCTTGTCACTTGTTTCTGCTGTCATCCCCCGGCGGCATCCTGTGGCATTCTCCCTGCCATAGATCCAGACTCACGGAGCCACGTAATCATGGACTAAACCCTCCCAAGCTGTGAGCAAAATAAACTTCTGAAACTATCCTCTCGGGGATTTCATTCACAGAGATGCAAGAGCGGCTCACAGTTGCCATCTAGCACAGCGCCCGGCTGCGAAACGGATGACCCGGCAACACGGCTTATTAATAAAGATGAAAAGGCCTCCCCTAAAATTCCCAGCTGTCCACAGGGAGGCAAGAGATTAAGAGAAGTGAGGTGACGACGTTTGTTAGTTCTTAGAGACAGCTAGGAGCATCGTCTCTGGAAAGGCGTTCCTAGAAGTTCAAAATTAATAACTCTCAGCTGGCTGAGGTGAGTGGTGGGCTGTGACTCTCTGACTTCAACTGCAAACACGATCAGCTTTGCAGAGTGGGCTGCACAGCAAAAAGGTAGGAAGATTCTAGAAGGAAGAATATAAAGGGCTTTAAATGACGTTGGCATTTTCTTTCAAAGTAACTCGGGTATAATTGCGAAGGAGACCTCGAAAGGATGGCATTTGGATTCCCTTCCACAAGGGAAGGCCAGGCCAGCGTTTAGGTGGCTCAAGGAACCTCCCACTTCCCAGACCTGGGTATCTATTTTTTTTCTGGGTATAACTACCCAGGGCCTTGGTTTTCCAGGTACCAGGAATGAGCCGTATTGGTACCAGAAGGCAAAGATGTTGTAGAGGCACATCACATAGCACCACAGCTTGACAGTTCCACACTTGCAAACACATATAGCCTTACACACACTCACACACATCCACTGTCACCTCCTACGCATGTATACCCTGGCACCGTTATCCATACTCATTCATGCATTCGCACTCACACCTACATACAATCACACGTACAGCCACACCCACCTACTTGTTCACACTGCCACCTCCATGTGCTCACCCACACATTCCAACTCCCACATATGCCCACACACATTCATACACTCTCTCATGCCCTACCCCCTCCACACACCTCTCACTCACAAAATACCACCCCAGGGCCGCAGGCATCTTCTCTGCCACTGTGTCTCTGCCAGCTCCATTCTACCATCCAAGCAGGACACAGACAACTAGATTACTATTTAAAACTGTATCTTATTCATGTGTGTGTGTGTGTGTATGTGTGCATGTTCACACGAATGTACAGGTACTTGTGAAAATGGAGGTCAGAGGCCAATGTCACCTTTCTTCCTCAATTACCCTCCACCCATTCGGCTAACCTAGCTATCCAGCTTCGTCCAGGGATCCTCTGTCTCCACTACCCATGGGCTGGGATTACAGGTGGGCATTTCCATGAGTGCCGCTATCCAGACTCTGGTCCAGTCCTCAGCAAGTGCTTTCCCATTGCAGGAAAATCATTTATCAAAGACACAGTACTCTCATTTAAAAAGCATTTGCAAGCTTCTGTGGGTGCTGGGCTTTGTTCTGGGATGAACAAATCCTGAAGCTGGCTGATCATGTATCACACTAGGAAATGATATTTACTTAAACACCTTTCTTAGGGAAGATGCCCCCCGACCTGGGCCGGCAATCAGGGAAGGCTTCCTGCAGGAAGAAAGTTCATCCAGACATTTCTGCTGTCCTGGGATAGGTTTGGCAAATGGACCACATCCACCACAGCCTTGGGTGGTGTCAGCTCACCCCCGACCCTACCCCCACCCCGCAGGAAAGGGGCCCCGGGATATGCAGGTTATCTGCTTATTCCCACATCTCAGGCCTCAGAGGCCACCATTAGCTTCCTCCACAATTGGTTCTCAGAGCTACATTTCCTCTCCATGGGTCTTTTGCAACATGGGGCCCCAATTCTATCTTCACAGGAATCTGAGGGCACCCCAACTTGTCGTATTTAAAGTTTCCTCTAGTCCTTGGATCCTGCTGACTGCCAGCCTTCCTACATAGCTGGGCCTTACCAGAGTTCAGGGATTCTTCAGGTGGCTACTATATTTTCAACAAGATGGTCTTTGTGTATCCACTCCTGCCCTGTAGAGCCCCCGAACATCAGGACAGATATCATCTACCCAACTCTGTCCCCAAACCTGCCCTGCAGGTCCCTACCCTACCAGGGGCACACTCCATCTGCCCCACCCAATCCACAAGGTGGTTGGCCTCTTCCTCACCAGGGGCCACCACTAAGTGCCACCGTTCGGTAGCAGAGCCACTAAGAACACATGACTTGCTCCTCTAGGTTGGGCAACCTTTCTCACCTCACACAGTGATATGGCAGTTTTAAGAAAGACCTACCTGCCGGGCGGTGGTGGTACACGCCTTTAATCCCAGCACTCGGGGGCAGAGGCAGGAGGATCTGTGTGAGTTCAAGGCCAGCCTGGTCTACAAGAGCTAGTTCCAGGACAGGCTCCAAAGAAAGCTACAGAGAAACCCTGTCTCGAAAAACCAAAAAGAAAAAGAAAGAAAAGAAAAAAAGAAAGACCTATCTGGCTTGGCCTACCAAACCATGGGAATACTCCATCTATGTGGGCTGCCTATGGGGGTACAGAGTGGTTAGGTTCCCAGGCCTCTGTTCCTCTTCCTCCCTCTCAAAATGACCAGCTAGCCCTAAGAGGCTGCTCTGTCCTTGACTCCCGAACTCCAGCGAAGAAAAGAACCAAACATCTCCTGTATCTCTCGTCATTCAGTATTAAAACATCCCAGTGATAAGCAGAGGGATGTAGAATCGTCGTTCCGCCCCCCCCATCAGCATCTCTGAGAAGCTGGTTCATGCCAAGAATCCAGCAGGTTCTCTCCTCACCTCACACACACACCTACTCATCCATCCATGTCTGCCAAGCACCCACCACATGCCTGGTCCTGCCAGAGTACGAGTAAGACAGCTCAGCTTCTCCCTAACGCTGCTGACAGACTTGTAGGATATGAGAATAAATACATTAAGGTAAAATGAAAACAGTTTCGGCATCTCTTATCCAAAATGCTCGGGGCCAGAGATGTTCCAGTTTTCACTCTTCTCCCAGGATTTCTGAAATATTTGAGTCTATGTAATGAGTTAGCTTAGGGATAGAACCCAAGGCTAAGTGTGGAATTTATTTATGTCTCCCACATATCTAATACACAGGCATTTAGGTGCTTTTGCACAATTGTGTGCGCACACGCTGTATGAATCCCACACACAGCAGCCAGGAAGGACATTCTCACCCCTGATGGCCACTTGGGATGCTAACGCTTGACCACTCAGCATAGTTGAGTGTCTGCCATGGTGAGTAAAGCAACGCTACTGTGCTTAGCTACTTGAGCCATTTTCAAATTTAAGGCTACCCTGCAAGCCCCTAAGGAGACCCTCACTATTTGACAACCCACTTTGTTGCCCAGTGGCAAAAGAACAGTCATTTTCTGGGGTGTGTGTGTGTGTGTGTGTGTGTGTGTGTGTGTGTGTGTGTGTGTCTGTGTGTGTGTGTGTGTGTCTGTGTGTGTGTGTATGTGTGTGTGACTGCTAGCTGACCATCCTTTCCAGCCCCAACCCCACCGTACTCCCCTATGTCCACCCCCAGACAAGTCTATAAAGATGTATTTTCCATTCTCCACGCTGGGAGCATTCCAAACAGCTTCCCAAACAAGCCAACACTGTTCTCATCTTACCTCTGCCAGCCCCCATCCAAAAAGGGGACACTGTCCTCAGTAACGATGCTCAATAATCAGATTGCAGCTGGGGCATCTTGCTGAATGTCTAATGGTTTTCATTTGTGAAGGCTGAAATGAGCACATCTGTCCCTCCAGAGAAGGCCACATGCATGCGGGACACGTGGGAAAATGGGCAAGGCTCTTGGAAACCCACGGCTCTGCCCTGAGATGTCGGCCCCCAGTCTGAATATTCCCTGACAACCACAGGAGGGGCTGCTGGGGACAACTTGTTTCTGGGAAAGAAAAAGGGCCACAGTTTGGACAAGTGAGGAAAAGTGGGATATGTACAATGCCAAGCTTATTACTGAGCTAGCAGGTCAAAAGATGATTCCAGTCCTTTCCCAGGGCTGTTGAAAGAGGGGTGTGGGGTATTCGGGAGCTCCAGGTTTCCAAGGGCCAAGTGAAGTGCAGAGGCAGGTAGAAACCTGAGGAAGCCAAGTGTTCAGGAAGCTGAGTGCCAAGGACCAGATCAGATCCACACATCTAAGGTACAGACGTCACCAAAGAGATTTTGGCTGGAGGAGCTGACTGCACACCTGATCTGCGACAGCAAAGACATCCTACCTGTGAACCATCCCAACAGGGAACCAGGAGATGCCGGCCTCCAGCTACTGCACCTTTCCTCACTGGCTTTTATATGTCTGCAGTACAGGGGTGCTGGGCACAGCAGAGGGGTTCAGGGTAGAGACCAGATCACAGCGGAGAAGATCTGCCTAGCCCTACACTGCACAGCACCTCAGATGCCACAGTCTGATCGTTCTGTGTGGGGACCTTGAGTCCCCAGGCATCTAGCCTGCACAAGGACTGGGTCTCCTCTATGACCTGCTTCTGTCATTCAGTAGCTCCTGTCTTCTCTGCTTCAGTCTGAGCATCCCAAGGGATGACGTTCTCCGCAAGGACGGGCACTACTCTCACATGCTCTCATCCCCTGCAGCACTGAGGACAGTCCCAACACATCAGCCTTTGGATGGATTAATAAACACAAGTGACACCGTCGGTGGCCTGCCATGCATTGTGCTAGGCACCCACCGAAGACCCCGCCCCCGCCAAACTCACAAGCAGCCAGGAAGGTTATTGTTCACCCTGGGAGGAGGAAGATCTGTTGACAGAGCCAGGACCACAGGGGCAGATCTCAATCTATAGCTGTGCCCTGTACCCAAAGTCCCCAAACCACATTTACTTTAGAGTGAGTCACTTTAAAAAAAAGCACCTTCCAAACAGTGGGCTTGCTTTTTTTTTTTTTCTTTTCATTTTTCAAGAAGTGGTTTCTCTGTGTAACCTTGGCTGTCTTGGAGCTTGCGCCATAGACCAGGCTGGCCTCAAACTCACAGAGCTTTGCCTGCCTCTGCCTCACACGTGCTGGAATTAAAGGCATGCACCACCACCGCCTGGCGGGTTTGCACTTTTAACCTGCTTGGCAATTGCTTCAGATGCAGGGAGGTGACCTTCTGTCATACTTATTTTAGCATTTTCTATAAAATAAAAATTGACAAAGTCTAAGTGAATCAGAATGTGTGATTGTTATCCTTTTCGTGTTTCTTGTTGGTTTGCTACTGTTGTTTGAGATAGGATCTTCCTCTGTAGCCCAGGTTGGCCAGAGACTCATAGCAATTTTCCTGCCTCAGCTCTTGAGTGATGGGATAGAACCCAAGAACTGTAATTATACTTTAAAAACAAAAGAATGGCTGGACGCTTGGTGGCGCCCACCTTTAATCCCAGCATTTGGAAGGCAGAGGCAGGCGGATCTCTGTGAGTTTGAGGCCAGCCTGGTCTACAAGACCTAATTCCAGAACAGGCTCCAAAGCTACAGAGAAATCCTGTCTTGAAAAAAAACAAAAAACAAAACAAAAATAGACAATGCCAAGCAACCTGACTAAAGGCACAGGGAGGCAGGAGACAGACCTGCACCTCCTTCCCAAGGCTGGGTTTATTCCCAGAAAATAGATTGAGAAGGTAGTTACTGAGTGAGTGGGCAAACAAGTAGATGAACAGCAAATGTGTGAGCCTGCAGTCTTGAAGCAAATACTCACTGCCCTCCAATCCTCCTCAAGCCCAAACCTATAGTCAACCTAAAATTCTGATCTTCAAGATAGAGAATTTGATCATTTGAGCAGAAATACTTATGAAAGAAAATAAGTCAACAATCTTGTAAAATGGGAAGCAGCATGTGCAGAATTGCAAACTTTCAAGGAAAAATTAAAGCAGTTCTCCATAATCTCCCCCAAACTATGGAAGAAGAGGGCCCGGTTCGTGATTCACGAGGCCAGTGTGGTGCTGGCTGACCAAGATATAACAAGAAAAACACAAGCCAGTATCTCCCAAGATCCTCAATGTGGAATTCTTAGCGAAGGGTTAGCAAGTTGAATCAAGCAATGAGGAGAAAGAAGTCAGCCCTGGGAGCAGGACTCAGCTCAGATACAGAAGCCTGGCTCAGCATTTTAAAACCAGTGAATATAACTCGTCATATTGCCAGGCTAAAGAAGAGAAACCACAGGGTCCTTCTCCAAGTGACACTGAAGAGCCAACTAACCCAAACTGGGGCAGAGGAACATCCTCAAACTGAAAAAGCTCACGCACTAACCATCTGAACCTAACAGTGTGCTCAATGGTGGGAAAACAGATGTTTGCCTCTTAAAACGGGAACAAGATTAGAATGTTTCACTGATCTATTTCATTGGCATACCAAAACTTCTAGCCAGTGCAATGGGAGGAAGAGAGAAGAAAAGATAAAAATGTAGGCGGTTGAAATAATTAACCAGAGACTCTCCTAAAATGCACATCGTATTTTAAGATTTTAGGGCATAAGGTACATAAAAAATTGTATCATTTTTATATACCAGAAATTAACAAGTGATATTTGAAATTTAAAACATTAGCATCCCAAATTTAAATATCCCACCAATGAATTTAAAAGTAATGTGCATGATCTATATGAAAGTTTGGAAACTTTGTGAAAAAAAAAAAAGTCAAGAACTCAATCAACAGAGACATCATGAACAAGGGAAAGCAGACTGCCGGATGAGCAAGTCAGCGCAATCCCAACCAAAACTGCCAACAAATCCTTCCGTGGTAACATGCATACAACACAAAACTCACCATTTGAATCCTTTGTGTCCTAGACCAGCGACATTTAGGACCTTCACAGCTGGCAACCAATGCCACCCTCCCTCTCCTGAGGATTTTAACCTTCCCAGACGAAGCCTTATCCCCACTGGGTACCGACTCACCCTTCTCCCTTCCACCTTCTGACACCACCCATCTACCTCTGTCTTCACATTTGATCACTCTAGGGAGTTCATATGACTGGGGTCACATTGTCTGTGGCCTGTTTATTGACCTCAGCACCCGGAATCATACCAAATAAGGAAGGCTCAGAAAGTTCAGAAAGGATTTCTGAACACAACAACAACAACAACAAATCAATTCATAAACAAAAGTGTTCCAAGTCCGGGGTGTTTTAGGTAGTGCTTGCCTGTGCTGCTCGGCATAGCTTCACCACAGCCGAGGTTGTGAACACACAACCCGCGTGCACTTTGTCCTGCACACACTACTATTACACACAACGCCAGTGAATGATGCCTGGAAACCCCTGGCTCAGATTAGAGACTATTATGTGTTATAAACTGCAGTGTTTTTACTGGGCATACAGAGTTTCTAGAGGAACATAGTGGTCAGATGACAGAAAACAAAAAAGCTTCAAATATATTCCTCCCCTCACTACTAATATGTGATATCTTTGGATTGCATTGGGTTAGAACGTTTGAATTTAAAAATTGCTTTTGGAGTTCCACGTTTAAAAAAAAGTCTTTAAAAGATTTTTCGACTTGCGATTAGTATGGAACACCTTGAAAATGGCTCTAGACACATTTCTACCTTTGCGCAAGGTGCCTGTGCTAGAGAGTTTTATGTCAACTCGACACAAGCTGAAGTCATTTGAGAGGAGCGAGTCTCAATTAAGAAAACCTCCAAGACTGTAAGGCACTTTCTTAATTATTGATTGATGGGGGAAGGCTCCAGCCCATTGAAGGTGGTTCTATCCTTGGGCTGGTGGTCCTGGGTTCTGTAGGGAAGCAGGCTGAGCAAGCCCCGGGGAACATGCCAGTAAGCAGTGCCCCTTGCTGGCCTCTGCCTCAGCTCCTGCCCCCAGGTTCCTGCCCTGTGTGTGTTCCTGCCCTCGCTGCATTTGTCGATGAGCTGTCATATGGAACAGTGAGCAAAATATACCCTTTCCTCCCCAGGCTGCTTTTGGTCATGAGTTCCCTCACAGCAATAGTGACCCTAAGATGGCAGCATTCTCAGTATTAACAATTATGAAATAAAAATGTCAATCAGCTCTACAAAGCACTGCAGAAGCTCAGTGTCCTGCACCACATATCCAGCCAGGACTGGATTCCTTGTACAAAAATAAACATGCACGTCATCTCATTAGTATGCAAACTTGCTTTCATCTTTAAAAAAGCAGAAAAATTAATGTATGCCAAAGCATTATTTTAAAAGGAAATTCTTTAAGATTTATTACTAGTAATGTTGGATTTGAGTCTAGTTAGGGTTTCTATTGCTTTGCTAAAACACCATGACCTTACAGAGAGAGGGGCTAAAAGTTCCAGGGGGCTAGGATTCATAACAGTGGGGACAGCAGGTGGAAGATGTAGTAACTGGAGCTGGAAGCCAAGAGCTGATGGCTCACATCATCTGCAAGCAGGAAGCTGAGAGAGGGAACTTGAAATGGTGTGAGAGCCCATCAGCAGTGATACACTTCCTCCAGCAAGGCCACGCCTCCTAAGTCTCCCCAAACACCATCAACCAGGGACCAAGTATTCAAGAGTCAGCTACTGTGGAGGCCATTGGCATTCATACCACCACACTTTGTAATGTATTATCTAAACTTATTATAAATACTTGGTTTACCAACTTGACAGAATCGAGGACTATCAGGTAGATGGGCATCTGGGCCTGTTTGTAAGGGGTTATTGATAGTTGTTTAAGATTAATTTTGTTTCATTGTATGTGAGTGTGTGTGTGTGTGTGCATCATGTGCAGGTCCTTGGAGATCAGAGGTCATCAGATCCCCTGCAGTTAGAGTTCCAGGTAGATGTGAGCTACTAGGTGCGGGTGCTGTAAACTGAAATCTTATCTTCTGGAAGATCAGCAAGTGTGCTTAACTGCTGAGCCATCTTTCTAGCCCTTGTGGGGTGTTATCTCAGTTGTATTCACTGAGGTGAGTGGATCTACCCGCTGTAGGCAGCATCACCCCAGGCTGGGATTTGAACCATCCAAGTGGAGAATGGGAACTGAGCAGCAACACACACTATCGCTGTTTCCTAATTACGGTCCTGTGTGCACAGCTGTTTCCAGCTCTGGCTGCTCTGATGCCCTGGCCATGACAGAGCATACTTCCGAGTGAGGAGGCCAAATAAACCCTTTCTCTCACATTGATTTTGAAAAGGTTTTCTCACAGCAACAGGAAAAGAAACTAAGATACCCACACACCCAGGGTGACATAAAAATGTCTAGGGTGAAAGGTGCCATAAGTTGGAAGTTTAAGAAGCCTGCCTTAGTATATAACGTCTTCTAGGCTCAACCTGTAGGACTTCCTTTTTTGTGACTGAATAGTGTCCCATTCTGTGTCTATACTCACCTTGTTAGCCTCTTCATCTTCAAATGAAAACTCCATATGATTTGGTTTTTAACTCTAAAGAGAAGGGATCAAACTGAAGGTCCCAAAGGCATAGATTTAGTTTATGGTTTTTTGTTTGTTTAATGAAGAATGTCATGTAAGGGAGAATTTTTTTCTTACAAATCCACATTAGAGTACCTTATCAAGTCACCATGGTTTAAAACTAAAAGTCAACAGCAATACCAATTCCAGAAAACCCACAAACACATGGAAATTAAACAATGCTCATTTGAATCATCAATGGGTCAAGGAAGAAATAAAGAGGGAAATTAAAGACTTCCTAAAATTCAATGAAAATGACCACACAACATACCCAAATTTATGGGACACATGAAAGCAGTGTTAAGAGGCAAGTTTGTAGCACTAAATGCCTACATAAAGAAGCTGGAAAAATACCACACTAGTGAATTAACAGAACATTTGAAAACTTTAGAACAAAAAGAAGCAAACTCACCTAAGAGAACTAGACAGCAGGAAATAATCAAACTGAGAGCTGAAATCAACAAAATAGAAACAAAGAAAACAATACAAAGAATCAATGAGACAAAGAGCTGGTTCTTCGAGAAAATTGACAAAATAGACAAACCTTTATCCAAACTAACCAAAAGGCAGAGAGAGAATATCCAAATTAACAAAATCAGAAATGAAATGGGGGACATAACAACAGACACCATGGAAATACAGAGGATCATCAGGTCATATTTTGAAAACCTGTACTCCACAAAATTGGAAAACTTAAAGGAAATGAACAACTTTCTGGATAAATAACACTTACCAAAATTAAATCAAGACCAGATAAGCAAACTAAACAGACCTATAGCTGCTGAACAAATACAAACAGTCATCAAAAGTCTCCCAACCAAAAAAAGCCGAGGACCAGATGGTTTCAGCTCAGAATTCTACAAGACTTTCAAAGACGAACTAATACCAATACTTCTCAAATTATTCCACACAATAGAAACAGAGGGAACATTGCCAAACTCTTTTTATGAGTCTGCAATGACCCTGATACCCAAACCACTGAAAGACAATACTAAGAAAGAGAATTACAGACCAATCTCAATCATGAACATTGATGCAAAAATACTAAATAAAGTACTAGCAAATCAAATCCAAGAACACATCAAAACCATCATCTACCATGACCAAAGTCGGCTTCATCCCACAGATGCAGGGATGGTTCAACATACAAAAATCTGTCAGCGTAATCCACTATATAAACAAACTGAAAAATGATCATCTCATTAGATGCCGAAAAATTATTTGACAAAATTCAACTCCTTCATGATAAAAGTCTTGGAGAGAGCAGGGATACAAGGAACATACCTAAACATAATTAAGGCAATATACAGCAAGCCAACAGCCAACATCAAACTAAATGTAGAGAAATTCCCAGCGATTCCACTGAAATCAGGCACAAGACAAGGTTGTCTACTCTCTCCATACCTATTCAATATAGTTCTTGAGGTCCTAGCTAGAGCAATAAGACACCAAAGAGAGTTCAAGGGGATACAAATTGGAAAAGAAGAAGTCAAACTCTCACTGTTTGCTGATGCTATGATAGTTTACATAAGTGATCCCAAAAATTCTACCAAAGAACTTCTACAACTCATAAACACATTCAGCAATGTAGCAGGATACAAGATTAACTAAAAAATATCAGCAGCCCTCCTGTACACAGATGATAAAAGGGCTAAGGAAGAAATCAGAGAATCAACACCCTTCACAATAGCCACAAATGGCATAAAATGTCTCGGAGTAACTCTAACCAAACAAGTGGAAGACTTGTATGACAAGAACTTTAAATCTTTGAAGAAAGAAATTGAAGACACCAGAAAATGGAAAGACCTCCCATGCTCTTGGGTAGGAAGAATTAATACAGTAAAAATGGCAGTCTTACCAAAAGCAATCTACAGTTTCAATGCAATGCCCATCAAAATCCCAGAAAAATTCTTCAAAGACCTTGAAAGAACAGTACTCAACTTCATTTGAAAAAGCAAAAAACCCAGGATAGCGAAAACAATCCTGGGCAACAAAAGAACTTCTGGAGGCATCGCAATCCCTGACTTCAAACTATACTACAGAGCTACAGTACTGAAAACAGCCTTATGAAACATAAGAATAGACAGGAGGACCAATGGAACCGAATGGAAGACCCGGATATCAATCCACACATCTTCGAACACCTGATCTTTGATAAAGAAGCAAAAAATATCAAATGGAAAAAAGAAAGCATACTCAACAAGTGGTGCTGGCATAACTGGATATCAACATGTATAAAAATGAAAACAGACCCATATCTATCACCATGTACAAAACTCAAGTCCAAATGGATCAAAGACCTCAACATAAAGCCAGCCACACTGAACCTTATAGACGAGAAAGTGGGAAGTACAATTGAACGCATTGGCACAGGGAACCACTTT